>QLTV01004237.1:1770017-1817339 GCA_003457575.1 Thermophis baileyi | reverse complement strand
AGATCCTGGCAGCGGTGGCTGTGTCCCTCAGGGCACGTCCGGTGAGACTCCAATGTTACCTGGACGACATTCTCGTCCAATCGACCTCTGCCCTTCGAGCACAAGAGGATCTACGTTACACGCTACAAGTTCTGCGCAGTCACGGCTTCTCGGTCAACTATGCCAAGAGCCATTTCATCCCCACCACCAGACTCCTCCACCTGGGCGCGGTCATCGACACTATGTCGTGCGAAGTGTTCCTCTCACCCGACCGTCGGGCCAGCATCGTCTCCTTGGTGCGTCAGGTCCGTCAGCGTCGGAGGGTTTCCCTGGCTCTGCTTTCCCAATTGCTGGGGAAACTGATTTCATGCATCGGAGTAGTTCCTTGGGCGAGACTCCATGCGCGCGAGCTACAATGGTGCCTGCTACCACACCAGCGGGTACGCACCAGTCACTCCAGCTCTACGATAGCCGTGCCACCGAAGGTACTTCGCTCCCTGGCCTGGTGGACTTCAGGGGCCCTTCTGCGGGGGTCCTTATTCAAGGAGCCCGCAAGGATTACCATCACGATGGACGCGAGCCTGTATGGTTTGGGTGCCCACGTCTTGTCTCATGTGACTCAGGGTCGTTGGTCTCCGGCGGACTTGTCCGAGGCCAATATCAACCTTCTGGAGCTTCGGGCGATGTACCTGGCCCTGCTACATTTTCATCACCTGTTGAAGGACTCCCATGTACTGGTCCTGACGGACAATGTGGCAACGAGGGCCCATATCAATCGTCAGGGAGGTACCAGGTCGCGTCTGCTCATGGGGGAGGCAGAAAGGCTAGCCCTGTGGGCGGAACGGAACTTACGGTCCATTCGAGCGGAGCATATCTTCGGAGTGTCGAATGTGCAGGCGGACTGGCTAAGCAGGTCCACCATAGACCACTCAGAGTGGAGCCTGCACCCGGACCTCTTTCACACGATAGTCCAGAAATTCGGCCGGCCATTAGTGGACCTCCAGAGATTCGGCCGGCCCTTAGTGGATCTGTTCGCGACCAGGCTCAATTCCCACCTGCCGAGGTTCTTTGCCAGGTTCCCCGAGCCGGGGGCGGAGGGGGTCAATGCTCTCCGCAGCCGTTGGCCTCCAGGGCTGCTGTACGCGTTTCCGCCTCTCCCTCTCATCCCAAGAGTGGTCCGAAAGATCCTGGTGGAGGGAGCGAAGGTGCTTCTTCTGGCTCCCCATTGGCCCCGCCGTCCTTGGTTCGCGGATCTGGTGGACCTGTCGGTATCCCCTCCCTGGAGGATTCCCGACGGCATGATTTCCCTCTCCCAAGGCGTTCTAGTCCATCCGGAACCCCAGTGGCTAAAACGGACCGTTTGGCACTTGAGGGGGAAATCCTGAGACAGCAATTTTCCGGGGGCCTCATCACTACCATTCAGGCCTCCAGGCGGGCTTCCACGAACCGTGTTTACGATGCGTCGTGGCGGGCCTACTGTAGTTTTTGCTCGAGGTCTGGGTTTGATCCTTTAGCCCCATCGATCCGCCAGGTCCTCGAGTTCCTGCAGGAAGGGTTTGTCCAAGGACTAGCGCCCAATACCCTTAGGAGACAGGTAGCAGCATTGTCGACCGTTATTCATATCGACAATTTCCAGTCCCTGTACCATCATCCACGGGTTTGGGGGTTCCTGAAGGGGGCTACTAACTTACGTCCTCAGGTTGTACACCGCTATCCCTCTTGGGATCTCGCCTTGGTGCTCCAGGCGCTCACCTCGGCTCCCTTTGAGCCTTTGAGATCTATCGGTCTCAAGTTTCTCTCTTTCAAAACTGCATTCCTGGTCGCTGTCACCTCAGCTAGGAGGATATCCGAGTTGGCAGCCCTGTTGGTCTGTCAGGATTTATGTATATTCCACAGCGATAGGGTTGTCCTTCGCCTGGATCCCGCCTTCCTTCCGAAGGTTAACTCCTGGTTCCATCGGGCCCAGGAGGTCATCCTTCCAGATTTTTGCCCCGCTCCCAAGCACCGATTGGAACGTTGATGGCATAAATTGGACGTTCGGAGGGCTCTCCGCATATACCTGAAACGGACATCGCCATTTAGGAAGACTGAGGCGTTGTTTGTCTCTTTCCAGCCTGCGTCTATGGGTCAGAAGGTCTCGTCCTCGACGATAGGCCGCTGGATTAAGGCGTGTATCGCCTCTTCTTATGACTCCCAGGCCAGGCCTGTTCCCGGTCGCTTGACGGCTCACTCCACTCGAAGTGCGCCTACCTCGGCCGCGTGGGCCACTCAGGCGTCTGTGGAGGACATTTGTCGTGCTACAACGTGGTCTACACCGTCTCCCTTTGTGAAGCACTACCGACTGGACTCGTTTGCCTCTGCCGAGGCTTCCTTTGGTAGACGGGTTCTTCAACGGGTCTGTTCCACCTCGCGTCATCTGTACCTCGCCACTCCCTCCCATGTGGGGTGAACTTTGGCATATCTCCCATCCTTGGACTCTCAAGCAGCGCACTGGAGAAGGAACGTTGGCTTACCTGAACGTTCTTCTCGGTGCGCTGCGGAGAGTTCAAGACCCGCCCGGGCTTCGGTCCTGGGTTCCGGTTGGGCATTGTGGATCTGTTATTTCATGTTTGGAACTGTTCACCAGGGACTCTTCCTGCGTTAAAAGAACTGGCCCACAATGCATCGGGTGGAACAGAGGAGGCGTGGCCACGCATATTTTAACTCAGTCCCAAGCAACTGACAGAGGTTAATATCCCATCCTTGGACTCTCCGCAGCGCACCGAGAAGAACGTTCAGGTAAGCCAACGTTCCTTCTGAAATTTAAATAGAGTCTGGATAACTGAATCCAAAAGTAGTTTTTCTTATAGGGAGCATTACTTTCAAAGTGGTAATCAATTCTTCATGCTTTGGACCAACTACGATAGAGTACAGTTAGTCCTCAACTTATAACCATTCGTTTAGTGACCGTTTGAAGTTACAACAGCTTGTGGCCGTTTTTCACATTTACAACAGTTAACAACATCTCCATGATCACATGATCAAAATTTGGACGCTTGGCAACTGGCATGTGTTTATGACGGTTGCAGTGTTCTGGGGTCATGTTGCAACCTTCTGACAAGCAAATTCAATGTGGAAGTCAGATTCACTTAACAACCATGTTACTAACTTTACGACTGCAGTGATTCACTTAACAATTGTGGCAAGAAAGGTAATAAACTCACTTAACAACTGTCTTGCTTAGCAGGAAATTTTGGTTTCAATTGTGGTCATAAGTCAAGGACTACGTGTAAAGGTGGCATTGAAACACCAGGTACTACCTGAAAGAAGATCCTCCTAGAATGATCTTCATAAGAAGTCACACCTTGTTTGTAAATGAAAGATTCCCTTGGTGAGGTGCCTCCCATTTTTATTACTTTTATTTAATGTAAGGTTGGACTCACATACCCTGCTATATTATAATATTTTGTATTGGTAGCATCTCTGTCCTACCATCTCTGGGATTAGTGTCTTTGACCATTATAATACTACTTCCTGCTTTGGTATTCCTTTTCTGTTTATTTAAAAGGAACTCTAGGACTGATAATTTTTTAAGAATTGGGAAGCATCTGTCTAGTTTGGTTCACAAATCATATTAAATTTATTTATTTATTTACTAAATTTATATGCCACCAACTTGCCTAGAGGCAACTTTTTTTAAATTAAGACATAAGGTCATTTATTTATTTTTGCTTATCGTGCTGTTTGACTCCAGCTATTATGGCTTGTAAACACACACGTAGTGAGTGAAGCTAACCAATTATTTATTCCAGAAATCATAATTAAGCATTATAGCATAGCACAGTTTTTGAATTGGGTTGTCTTTTCTCATATTAGTATTCTGTTACACCATACAGGCAAACTCTTGCTGCTCTAAAGAAGGACTTTGGTCAAATACTCTGCACTGTTTTGCTCTAATACTGCTTTTCTACAATCCTATGAGATTTACAGTTGGGAATAAGAAAAAGCTACATAGATACCAGCAACTATATACTTAAATATCCTCAGACATTATTATTTTGGTTGTTCTTTCTCTCTTTGTTATGAAGTTCCTGGGTCCCATGGATTCCTGGATGTCAAAAAATACAAAATCTCCCATAGCACAAAAGAAGCAAAGCTTAAGACCTGAATGAAAAGCAAGAAGTAAGGAGGCAGCTTCTAATTCTATGCAAGTTAAAAAGACTAATAATGTTGTTATGACGCTCAAAAATAATTGTTGGCACAGCTTATGTTGTTCTTTGGGCTCTCTGCTCTAGTTTCAGTAAAGGATTGATCATAGAATGAAAATGGAATTAATTACTGCTTTATTTCAAAAATCGCTTGTCTGTGGCAAGATTGCTTTCCCTCAACTAAATATAGATTTGCACTGTTGGCATTCAGAGATTTTTCATTGCTAATCCTTGGATTACATAAATTGTGCTTAAACTAGCTACCTAGAAAGCTGGGCATAAGGCAGAAGCAATAAGATTTACCGTACTGAGCCTCAGAATCAAAAATGTGCCTCTTTCTCAAGAGGGAGGCAAACCTGTTTTCCCAGTTTGCTGAAGCACTAGTTGGAAATGGAATTTATGAGATAAGGTGACACTTATCCTTTGGGCAGTGAGGACGGGGCCTGTAGGATCTTGTTTTCCAGACCTGCTCTACAGTTCAAGAATATTTCCTTTGGGAAATTACCTCTGATGGTGCTGCTATTGAATTTGTTGGGTTAGGATATGAATTCATATGCTGTTACAAGAGGTATCCCTGTCTTTTTGGAAAGCATGACACTTGGAATCTAGTGCTTCCTGCAGAATTTACTACTACATCTGCTATTTTCTAGAAAAAGACTAGCACAAAGTAGAAACTGCATCTCCACCCCTCTCTTTTTTTATTGGCAGTAGAGAGCTAGTATTATCCCTCTAACTTCCAGCATATTTTACTAACTGTCTTCTTGGTTCTGGCAGTCTTCTGGCTTTCTCTCTACCTTAATCCACTAAGCACTCTATTTACAAATACATATTAAGGGCTAGGTAAAGAGATTTGGTAAGCTGACTAATGCTGTTGATGGCTATAGGCTTTGCTAGGGTTTGTCAAGACTGGTAAATGATGTTTTCAGAGTTCTTTCATGATTTTTGTACAGAAAACAAAACTTGGAAAGTATTGAAAAGAAGCTTTTGCTTTTCCATCCTGAGAGAGACAGGTTTCCATTCACCTTAAAAGAAGCTTTATTTTAATCATACTATAGATTTAGGAATTAGCTTGTGTTTATTGCTGACTCCACCCTGCCGTGCCTGTTGCAAGAATCTGAAGAAGCAATTGTGTTTTTAGAAGCAGAATGACGAGAAATTCCCCAGAGGCAAATGGAGAGCGTGAGCTCTAAGTACACCAATAGAGACGCGCGCGCGCAGACACACACGAGGGTTGGGAACTCCCAAAGATAGAGAACGAGAAAAAGAGAGAGTGGAAGTGTAAACAGGAGAGCCAAACAAAGTGGGAGGTGGAGGAAGGGAGACCACCTTTAACTGTTCAATTTCTATCTTCCCTTCCACGTTTTTGGTAATCACTTTTTAGTCTGGTCTCTCATTCTGGGATCAACTCCATCAGGTTCTGGGCTGGAATTGCCCAAATTGACATGATGTACCTCTGGGTGAGTAGAGATTTGTATGAGCCAACACGCTTTGAACAGAGAAGGTGTGGAAAGTTGAAGTTTCTCTCTAAAAGTATACAGCTGCTTCTTTTGAACTCTATTCTTTTCAGGATTTCCAATATACTAGAAATTTGCCCTTTTGTAAATATATAAAGGTATGCAATTGAATATTAACTCTTGTTACTGAATTTTTAAAATTTTGTTACCTACTGAGACTACACCAGAGAGAGTGCTGTAGTCAGTTTAGAAGCTGTCATTTCCTGATTGCCTGTAGGTAGGAAAAAGAATTCTCTTTTTCTCAAAGGTGTCAGGTAATAAACTCATTATTCTGTGATGGCTATTGTGATATGACTGGAGGACACAACTGCAGGAAGGGGAAGGAAATAATCAAGGTGGTGTAATTGTGTACACGAAGGCATCTGTCTAATACTTTGCTAAGATTGTCAGAAATGGGTCATGCAAGGGGTAAGCTTTCTTCAGTGACAAATACTGAGATTGAGTTACATATACACCTCAAATTGTGGAAAAACTGGAAAGCTTTTGATGTGAGATTGTTTGTTTTGTTACTAACTGCTACTTTATGTTAAAATCAATGTAATCTACAGGCTTGGAAATATTCTAATGTTTATATCTGTGTTGTGGAGAGGTTCATCTACTAATTTCTGAAGTTTTAATGAAGTGGAAAGCAAGTCAAACACTGACTACTTTATCAAACATGATTACAGCTGTGAACCATAGAATTTTAAAAGTTTTAAGTAAAAAAAACAAGTAAAAATGTTAAGTCGAAATACCTTATATTTTACAATAGTATTTGGGATATTTTAAATACATTATGAGTAAATATGCAGAAAAATAAATACCTAATCATCTAATTCTGTTCATTAATGCATTTTTTTCTAGACAAGTGATGTTTTTTCATGGAAGGGATATGTGAAAGATAAGCATGCCCTGCAGACACCCTTTTGTTTTAGTTTAAAAAAAAACCCTATATTGAACCTTCTTTCTCTCAAAATTTATATGGGTATGTAAAATATTATATGCATTAATTATGCAATCTAAATTATACAATAACAGATAATAATCTTTTTTCATATTTTCAAACCACTCTTTGTGGTTTCCACTACATTTCATTATGTCTTTTTCAATCTTTATTAATACTTTACTGTTACTTCCAAATTTGCTTGGGAATTGTTTAGGGAATTTATTTTCTTTGACTAGCATGATAATTTTATTATACTAAAATCTGGTTTTACAGTTCTCCTTAATTGTAAAGTTGCTTTTAATATCTGTCTATTTATCATCTATCTATCTATCTATCTATCTATCTATCTATCTATCTATCTATCTATCTATCTATCTATCTATCTATCATCTATCTATCTATCATCATCTCCCACCTTTATTGCTTTTACAAATAACTCATGGCATCGAACATATCCAACACACCTCCTTCCTCCTATTTTCCCCACAACGACATCCCTGGGGGGGGGGGGGTTGGATTGGGCTGAGAGAGAGTGACTGGCCCAAGGTCACCCAGTTGGCTTTCATAGCGAAGGTGGGACTAGAACTCACAGTCTCCCAGTTTAATTTTAATTTCTTAAAACTTGTACCTAAAGAAGAAGAAACAGTTTCAGCAGCACTGGAATTTTATTTGCTTTTTCT
The DNA here is from genome assembly GCA_003457575.1 of Thermophis baileyi. NCBI lineage: Eukaryota > Metazoa > Chordata > Lepidosauria > Squamata > Dipsadidae > Thermophis > Thermophis baileyi. The sequence goes on along the minus strand of QLTV01004237.1, from coordinate 1,810,054 downwards.
GTTTTCATCTATCGTGATTATACCAGTTTGTAGCCAGTGTTTCATATCTGGAAACATATCCTCGTTGCATAAATATTCATTGAACCTAATGAAAACAACTCTAATACTGCAGGATGTCTCTATCTAGGGTTTATATGATATATTGTATTTAATATTGTGAGGCTGAAAAATTATGTAGGAAAATCACAATTTGTGATGTCACTTAGAATGATTCCCTTACTTAGGGATGCTGATGGCATGGAATTTTTTTCCCATTATGAATGCCTGCTGAAGCCCCTTAAGCACCCATTTTCCTCTGCCTGTTTGCCTTTGCAAATATGATTCTCATGTATGTTTTCTCTGGTTGAAATCCACTTCTAGGTGGATTTGAAGTACCCTTATAATTGCAGCTGAGTTTCTTTTGTAATTCCCATACAGCTCAATGGGATTTATTCCTAGGTAGGTGTGCACACTGCACAAGATGTCACCTTAATGATTACTTAGAGCTGCACATACATACACTCAGGTATGGTTTGCAAGATGGAAAATGAAGAGGAAGAGAGAAACTCATCTTGATTGCTCTTGTTAAAAACTCTTTGAAAGTTAACAGTTAAAGTTTTTTTTTTAATTTTTCTGCTTTTTTTCTGCTTTTAACTCCCTCAGCTGCCCCTTAGAAAATACCTGGGAAAATATTTGTCAGAGTTTGGGGGAGATAGGAAATTGGGTTAAATTTTCTCCAGGAAAAATGACTGGTTGAATAAAAGAAAGACATGTGGAAAGATGATATGGAAGCTACTTGGAATAGAGTAGATATTACACAGTACAACATACTGTAACTATGTGGAGTTTCACTAATATCAAATATGAAAAAGAATGATCAAATGAATGAGTCTGTGGATCAGCAAAATGCATAGAATGATTACTGAAAAAATTAGGCTGAAGAAAGATGCTGTTGAATGTATATAGGGAGAAAAAAATAGGGGAAGGAATTTATTGTTTCACTCCTATAGACAAAATCTTGCCAGACTGAACTCTCTATTGTCTGTCTGCATTGATAATACATTCTATTAGAAACGGTCTGCCTTCAGCCTCTTGTTCTCACCCATAATATCTGGACTGAATTGCCTCTTACTCCTCTGGAATGCATCCCCTCCCTCTTGGAATCAACCTCCTTACTACAGTCCATCACATTCTTCTCGATTTTAGGAGGAAAACAAATCTGGTACCCTTCCAAGTCATAAGGCACTCAATCTTAATCTCCATGTTCTTTGATTGGACAGCAAACAAACAAGAAAACAAATAAGTGACTGCACAAATTCATCTGACAAATTTGTTTGCTCTTTATGTTTTCTCATTTAGTAAATTACAAATAATGGAAATTAAAAATGTGAAATAAATGTGAATTAACTGAGGGAATTCTCAAGGAAGTATTTAAATGATTTGTACTGAATTCCTAATGGTATGTTGAAATGCGGAATTTAAATGAATGCTATAAAACTTGGACAGCGAGACAAGAGTTTACATATATCAGATTTTAAATTTTTTTCAGTAAATTATTGGGGCCTACATGAAAAAGAAAGGAAATTGATCATGTGTTCTCTGATTTAGAGAAAGCATATGATAAGGTGAATTGGTTTGAATTATGGAACATTTTGAATGATTTTTTTCTTTTTCTTTTCTATTTTTAAAGTAAGATTTTTATAGGCAATTGTAAAATACACATGAATGTGTATGTACTTTTTATACAGACAATGCAAGAACTAGAATTATTTGCAGTGAACATTAATTTGTATAACATAGCAAGAAATATTGAAGTGAAAATGTGTTGAAGACAGGGTAGTTCTGTTTGCAGGGAAAATAAAGCAATATAAATGGTAAAAAATTCAGAGTAAATATATGAATGGTAGAATGCTTAACTGATGCTTTACTAAAGATTGAAAAAGTGATGGAAAGCAATTTAAAGATATACAAGTGGTGGTAAAAACTTAGTGAGTTTATTGTAAGGGATGAATGTTTGCTGAAGAATTAATGACTTCCATGGGAACTATGAGTTTCTCCCAGATAATCTCCCATGAAGTAATTTCTGAAGGTGGTCATAATGCTAGGCTTCATAAATTGCTTATTGACTGATTGTTCAGCAACTATTTGAGGTTACGATGGCACTAAAAAAGGAGATTTATGTTTGGTCCTCAAACTTGTGGCACTTAACCTTGTGGTAAGATAAAGCAAAGATAAAAGAATAAGACATAATAGTATAAGGTAAAATAGAATGCAAAAGTGTAACATAGAATGAATGTTAAAGTTCAGAAACTGTGTGTGTTTAAGTGAATTCATCACCTTTGCGTTCAATCCCAATGTGTTCTTGCTTAAAGCTTACACATTACAATAAGCAAAAGCTAGGTGCCGCTTTTTCTCCCTTATTGTCTCAGCAGACTATATCAGCTGGCAATCTTGCTTATTTCCCTCCTCAAGATGGATGAGTCTGGCCACAGTAACCTTTTTACTCAGCATATTGCTCACAAAGTTATTCATATTGCCTGAAGTATTGAGTTCTTTTCTGGGCAGAATTTGAGGTGGTGACTGGGCATTCTCAAGTTTTGTAACATTGGACTCCCTTCGATTTGTAGATTCTGAAGTGGATAGGGTGCTCTCAAGTATGACCCTGAGCTTGATCCTTGGCGTTTGGAAGATAGTGATGGAAGAAGACTTGAAGAAGTCGGTGGTGCACCCCTACTTTAAGAGAGCCTCCTTGATGTTTGACATTGTTGAGTTGGTGCTGGAGATTTAGATTAATCTGAAGGAAATGGATTAAATGGATTATTTCCACTCAGGGTTCAGTTTTAGGCATGAGAGGCAGGATTGGTTGTGTTAGTGGATAATTTTTGTTGGAGGCTAGGTGCAGATAGTGTATCTATCTTGGTCAGACTCCTGAGCAGGTTTTAGTATCATCAATCATGTGTAATGGTATGTGGGAATGATCTTCCCGGATGAAGTGAAGAGATGCTGCCTGGAGAACAATCAGATAAGAGATGGAGGAGCCCACAGTTACTTAATGGTCAGAGGGGGGAAAAAATTAGGAAGCATCTGCCATAATAGATTAGCCAGGAGGCTTGTAGTTTCAGTTTTGTAAGATTCTGTTAATGTAGCCTTATAATAAAAGAGAATTAGTCAATGATTTGTTTCCTGTCTGATTAACGTGGAAAGGCATCAATTCCTGGCAAAAACTCTTCCAAAGAACATTCAGGGAATAACTGTTTGCTATTAGTAACTGGTGGTTAATTCATCTACTGTATATTGCAGTTGCTGTTTCAGGGTTTCATTTGATAAAATTTTATTGTGTTATATTGTATTGATATATGACTTAATTTTCTTACTTTACTCTGGACATTTTACTGTGTATTTGTTATATGGTCATAAGCTTCTTTAAGCTCGGAAAAAATCAATACAATTTTAATAAATAATATTTCATATACTTTTTTTCTGCATTTTATGAAGGGCTTTCTCTGCCTTCAAAGGGAATAGTGCGATGGGTATCATATGTATGTATATATTAAATATGCCAGCATAAAGTTTCAAGAAAAACTTAAATACTGACTAATTGATCCTTATCTGTTTTCTGTAGGCATTAAGATATCTTAGATCTGATAATTTGTCATATCAAACATTTCAAATATATGTAAAATGCATACTGTGGTGTATTACTGTAAAATGATCTTGGACCTAAAATGAGAAAGATGTAAATTGATGAATCCAGATCTTCAATTAGCCCTAAATTCACTGAATGACCACAGACCTATTGTCCATTTTTTCATCTCAAGTAACTCATTTGATTGGTTTGAAACTTTTTTAAAAAAATACAGGCATGGTGTGAGCTACTATGAGTTCTGTGAAAAAATACTATACAGGTAGTCTTCATTTAGCAACCACAATTGAGACAAAAAACTTGGTTGTTAAGCAAAGCTAATTGCTAAGTGAACAGTTGACTATGCTTATGATCTTACTTTTTACGTTTGCTTTGCTTTACAGACCTGTGAAAGTTATAAATGCAAGGGCTCATTCTAAAGTTACTTTTTCATCACCGTTGTAACTGCAAATGATCGCTGAGAATGTTGCGAAATGAGGACTACCTGTATTTTAGTGTAACTACATGCTTCAGTAAGATGTACATGTATTCTGTCACCCTCACTTAGTAAAAGAGTTCAAGGCAGTTAACAATAGCACTAAAACATCCATGCCATGGTGAAACTAAAATCAACCATATAGTTATATTTAAAACTTACATGATACATACATAGAAGATAAATAAAAAACCAGATAATAGCAAAATATTAATAAATTATAAATAATACAATTTATACCAGTGGTTCCCAAAGTGGGCGGTACCGCCCCCTGGGGGGCAGTGGGATGACTTAGGGGGCGCTAAGAGGCAAGGGTGGCGGCAGGGGGGTGCTAAGAGGGGCAAGGGGGCGGCCGGGGGTGCTAAGAGGGGCAAGGGGGGCGGCAGGTGGTTCACCAAACCGGTCCTGTCCCTGCGCCCCCGCTGCCCATGTCCACCCGCTCGCCGCTTTTCCCGCCACGCTTTTCCTGCCTTCCACCCGTGCCAGCTCTGCAGCGCTTTGTGGCTCCAAAGCAGCCCACTGGCTTCTCAACCAACCCCCTGCCTGCTCTCTTTGCGGCTCAGCCCAGCCGACTGCCGGCGCCACTCTGGGAACTCGGACCACGGTGCCGGGTTGGAAGTCAGTGGGCTGCTTCAGAGCCCCAAGTCCTGCAAAGCTGGCACGGGAGGCATGGGTGGAAGGCGGCCTTTTCTACAGCATCCCTCTTCAGATCGCCCTGCAGGACTCTGCCTTTGCAGAAACGGGGCGGGCGGTTTTACGGAGGATTGGCAGGGGGGATGACTGGGATGGAGAGCGGGGCAAGAGAAGGCACAATAGGCTGCGCTGCCCCAGCCCCACTCAACCGCGCTTCTTCCAGCCCATCCGCCCCACGGGACGAGACAATCAGCCGCGCCTCCCCGCCTAGCCTTCCTCGCTGGGCGCTGCTGCACCACCGGCTCCGCCCTGTCCAGCTCTGCCTGCCGTCACTTCCCACGAACTTCCTAGGAGACAGACGGAGCGAGGGGCGGGCGGGAGCGCGTGGGCCCGGCTGGTGCTAGGCTTACTTTCCTTGCGAGGCTCGGAGACCGCCCGGCATGCCCATTCGCCGGCTCTCCACTTTCTGCCTGCCCCGCCAGCCCTGAGGCAGGCGGAGCTCCATAGGTGCGCAAAGGTCCCGGAGCCGAAGCTGGGAAGGCGAGAGGGGCGACAGCGGCAGCAACTGCGCTCCGGCAGCGTCGCGTCCGCTGTCATGTGCCATCCGGGAGCGCGGTCTCCGGGCGAGGAAGGCCCCCGCCAGCCCGGAGACTGTGCTCCTGGACAGCACATGACACGGGACGCGACACTGCCGGAGCGCGGTTGCCGCCGCCGCCGCCCCTCTCGCCTTCCCGGCTTTGGCTCGCACCTTTGGTTGGGGCGCGCACCTATGGAGCTCCGCCGGCCTCAGGGTCCACTGGGCTCCGGGCTGACGGGGGCCTTGGCGGGGCAGGCAGAAAGTGGAGAGCCGGCGGATGGGCGTGCCGGGCGGTCTCCGAGCCTCGCCAGGAAGGTAAGCCTAGCACTGGCTCTCCCGCTTTCTGCCTGCCTCGCTTAATAAAAGGATAATAATAAATAATAAAATAATAAAAGGAGCCGGGGCCTTGGAGTGGCTGGGAGGTAGGGCAGGTGGGCCGGCCTCCTCCTGAGCCCCAGCACCCAGCAACAGCATCCAGCCGCATTTGGTTGGCGAGCCTGAAACTGCACTACGATAGGCAGGGACAGACCAGGCAGACCAGAAGACAACCGAGAAAAACAAACAATACAAAGAAAAAGAGAGACCAAGCAGACAGACAGACAGACAGAAAGAAAGAAAGAAGGGGGAAGGGAGGGAAGAAAGAAAAAAAAACGAAAGAAAGAAGGAAGGAAAGGAAGAAAGAAAGAAAGAAAGAAAGAAAGAAAGAAAGAAAGAAAGAAAGACTTGACCACAATTGAGCCCAAAATTTTGGTTGCTAAGCAAGAGCGTTGTTAAGTGAGTTTCACCACATTTTACAAGTTGACCACGCCCACCAGTCACCTGACCACCAAGCCACGCCCACCTGAAGGGGGTGGGGGTGGGGGGCACTGAGGATGAGTTTGTAGCACCAAGGGGGCGGTGGACTGAAAAAGTTTGGGAACCACTGATTTATACTGTCTCAACTGCTTGTAAAACCAAACCTACTTCTACCACTCTCCAGAAAAGTGCCATCTTAACTGATTTTCTTATATTTAATACAAGCAGAACTTCTGAAGAAGACCACTTCACAGACTTAAAACCATGGAAGAGAAACAAAGCCTCCAGAGCTCAGCTCTCAAAATTTAAAAGGAGTGAGAGACAATTAGAATTTCTTCTAAGATGCTTGCATTGGTGGGTTGATTTCAGCTAGAGGAGGCATCAGGGTAAAGGCTCCTATGTGCCAAATTATTTAGAGTGTTATAGGTGAAAACTAGTACTTTAACTTGTGCTTAGTACCTGCTAGCAATCATTTTGGGGTCCACAGTCCACATGCAATATGCTAGTGGTAACAATCCCCAGTAAATAGGTCAATGCACAACTGGGTATCATACTGAGGATACCATGCCTGAAACCATTAGATCAGCAGTTCTCAACCTGTGGGTCGCAACCCCTTTGGGGGTCGAACGACCCTTTCACAGAGGTCGCCTAAGTACGCGCTAGCCCGTCATCTTGGTGACTGGCAACGCGCACGCGCGGGGAGGGGGCGGGGAGGGGGTCATGGCGGCGGGGCGGGGGTCGCGGCATTAGGAAGGTTGAGAACCACTGCATTAGATAATCTTTTCTAGAAGCTTCATGAGGATGGTGAATAGTAGTGGGGAAAAGACCAATCCTTACGCCATCCTATAGTGTATATATTGTGTATGAAGCCAGCTCAATGATGAACTGCTTTGGAGAAGCTACAGTATTTTCTGTCTTGTTGCTCTGAGTCTCTGAGCACATCATCACTGCTACTCTGGGGATTAAAAAGACAAACTTGGGTCTTAGCAACATGCTCTCACTCCTTGTGCTGTTTCATTTGGCCTTTCGTAGAAGGTACCTTTAGTGAAATGAGTAAATGGTTCTAGGGAGGTGTTTACAGAGTGCAGTATGTAACCATCTGTGTTTTTAAACTTTGTACAGACTTTATTTCATGGGATATGAAGCTCAAAAAATTAAAGAGGATAACGGAATGATGTAGTAACATAGGTGATATCTGGGGGTGAATATAATTTATCTCTTTTGAATAAGTTTTTTAAAAATAGGATGGACATATTCCTGTTATACGCCAAAACCAAAAAGAAAGAAATGGGACTGTTTCCATATTTGGCAGGAGCGTTATCGTACATGTTTTATATCAGTGGTCCCCAACCTTTCCGGTTCTCTGAATTGGTGGCGGCAGCAATGAGAAGGGATGGTTCCGCACAAGCAGTGGGCAAGTGCAAACTCCATTTGCACAAGCAGCAGACATGTGCGTCCTCCGCTTGCGCAAATGGAGCTTCATGCATGAGCGCACACGCCCGCCGCTTGTGCAAATGGAGTTTTGCTTGCTCTCCCACTTCTTGCACAGCTTGGGGGGTTGGGAAACCCTGATTTATGTTATCTATCAAACCAAGAAAACTCTGTTACTAAAGCAGTGGTTCCCAACTTTATTTTTCTTTTGCAAAATATTCTCATCATGAAAATCTATTAGTCAACGAAGATCAACATGTCAGGAATTTGCTACATGCAGTGGTGGGATTCAACCGGTTCGCACCACTTCGGCCAAACGGGTTGTTAAATTTTTGGCTGTCCCCGCCCAGCCACTACTTATTGGCCTCGCACGCCTTGGCTGGTGCCTTAGAGCAGGCATCCTCAAACTACAGCCCGCCGAAGCAATTAATCTGGCCCGTGCGGCACCACGAGGCTGCCCTGCCCACATCGCCCCACCGGCCTTCGGCCGAACGCAGACCTTACTTTCACGGGCAGCCGTGGTGAGCAGAGCGGTGCCAGCCCAGTGGGCTGCAACGAGAAGATAAGGCCAATGGCGGGGGAGGGAAATCTGCTCCGGGCCCGCCACGCTAGGCTGAAGGGCCGTCGGGGGGGAGGTTGGACACGGCGAGGCTCAGCTGCCTTTCGCTGCTCTGGGCTGGGCAGCACTTTGGCTTTCCCGGCTGGCTGCGACCCCTGATCCCCGCCTACTCTTCCCTTTTTCCCATGGCTAGTGGCAGAGAGAAAAGCGAGCCACTGCCGTTGGCCCCCCCAGCCCACATCTCACCCCCGCCTGGACTCTCCGCAGCTGCTGTGCCTCACCTGCTGCGGCTGCCAGCAGCCAGGGCGCCGCCCCATCGCTCCTCCGCCAGCTGGCTTCCCCCACCAGCCTGCGACCTTTGGCCGAGTGCGGGCCTTACTTTTGCAGGCAGCCGCGGTGAGCAGAGCGCTGTGAGCCCCACGGGCTGGAACTGGAAGGTAAGGCCAACAGCGGGGGAGGGAAATCCACCCCGGACCTGCCATGCTAGGCTGAAGGGATGCCTCGGGGGGGGGGCTGTGGACAGCGAGCCTCAGCTGCCTTTTGGGCCTGCCTCTCGGCTTCTGTGGGGCCTCCGGGCACCTGCCGCATGCTTGCCCTCCCCTCTGCCTCGGGCTCTGCATCCAGCCCGTGACCAGGGGATGCGTCGCCCAGTGTAGCGCTCTTCCCTGAGGGCCGCCTGCTTGCCCACACACTGGCCGGACTGGCCTGGAAATGGCACGTCACCTTGCTCCCGTCCTTGGCCTCCTCCTGCCCGGCCAGTGGCTTCTTGACATGAGCAGAGGCTGCTGGTTGGAGCGAGGGGAACCACAGTGCTGGGCTCCCGCGGTGGTGAGTGCCAAGGCATAGCTAGAATTGGAAGAAAAGGCTGCATGGCTGTGGCGGAAAGAACTGGAGCAACACCCGGCAGCTTGGATGAGAAGGCGCGAGCGAGGCAGCAGCTGCTCTCGTCGGTAACTCAGCCCACCGCGCCAATTGGAGTAAGGCGCAAATTGGCGTGGTGGGCTCAGTTACCAGCGAGAGCAGCCACCACCTCACTCGCACCTTCTCATCCAAGCTGCTCCAGTTCTTTCCGCCACAGCCGCGCAGCCTTTTCTTCCAATTCTAGCTATGCCTTGACACTCGCTGCCGCGGGAGCCCAGCACTGCGGTTCCCCTTGCTCCAACCAGCAGTCTCTGCTCGCGTCAAGAAGCCAGTGGCCGTGCAGGAGGAGGAAAAGGACAGGCGCAAGGTGACGCACCGCTTCCGGGCTAGTTTGGGCAGGGACCGGAGAGCCGCGAGAGGACGGCTCGCTCAAAAGAACTATCGCAGAGCCTTGCAGCTTTTATCTGCTGCCTGGCTTCTGGGTAAGGCCCCTCCTCCTCTCCCCTTTCCCTTCCCGCAGTGTCCTGTTTTTCCAAACACTTGGGCCAGGCTGGGCAGCAATTCCCACGGAGGCGCCCCTACCGAGGAGGCTCAGGCTGCATCCCGCGACTTGCATAAACCACTCCTGTCCCTTTCGAAATGGCCACCCGGCGCTTCCCTCAGGCGCCCAGAGCCGGCGAGCGGCTCTTCCGAGAACCAGGGGAGGAGAGCAGGCGCACTGGCGGAGACGGGCTTTGGTTGCTCGTTCTGCTGTGACCCCGAACACCTTGGCTGCGGCTCATGGGCGCTCTGTCTGCCAGGGGAACTGAAGCGGCAAAATGCAGCCTTCCGCTGGCCCTGCATCCCCGGGCGGAGCTCCAGGTGGAAGGGCTTGCTTTGGCCCTAGGCTGGAGCGGTTCGGAGGCAATGGCATGAAGGGAAACCGCGCGACCGGAGGCCTGGCTGCCGCAGTCTGCAAGAAGATCTTCAGCGCCACCGGCATAACGGGCCTGCCCACCCTGCGCAAGCCCTGGAGGCGGGTGAGGCAGGGGAGGGGGCTTTGGCCTGGGGGGCCAGAACAAGTGGGGGACCTGTGAACGGGCTGCAAAAGAACGTGCTCGGGACATGGCTGCTTCCCCGGAAAAAGTGGCGCAGCTGCTGACAATTTGGGGGGGCAGTACCAAAGGAGCAGCTCCTCGCATTGTGGCTGCTGCAATGGTATGAGAAGCCTAGCCAATGTTTTGAGCACGGTTAACATCTCCAGCCCAATGAGTTCTCCGTTAACACTCACCACACTTGTCAATTTACCAACTCCAGTTACTGCACCAGTGAACATCGCACATCCAGTCACTATCACCTCACCAATGAATCTCCCAACATGAATGACATTAGCTGGCCCTTTAAATATAGCCATGAGACCTGTGGAAAGCATGCCTGTCCTTCCCCAGGCATTGCCAACCTCTCCCCCCCTAGTAAAAAATAATCTAGAGTAAAAACTTCATGCAGTATTAAAAAGAATAGAAAAAGGGGCTGCTGTGTATTGTTTAATGGACTGCTAAATTGGCAAAATGGATTGCTAAATTGGCCACGCCCACCCAGTCACATGACAACCTGGCCACGCCCACCCAGTCACATGACCACTAGCCACACCCACAGAACCTGTTGTTAAATTATTTGAATCCCACCACTGGCTACATGGCACCTATAGGCATTATGGCCCATTACAACTAAAGGTGCAGGACTTACTTCAGAAGCTGAAATTCCATTTAGAAAAATCCAAGATTAAGGAATCAGCTGTATGTACAGGTAATCCTCGACTTATGATTGGTGGCTTAGTGACCATTTGATTTACAACAAACCCTCCAAAGTTACTTATGACCTGTTTCTAAAGTTACAATGACCTCTTCTCACCACATGACCGCATGTGCGCTCAGCATGTACACTCAGCAACTGTCCCGTATTCATGGCCATTTCCTGCCTGCTGCAGTCACATGACTGTTTTACGATGTTCTCCATAGTGGTGGATATAGCATCCAGGAATGGGTTGACCTGGTCATCTAAGCTGATTGGACTGAGTCTGTCAGAGCTGTTGAGGACACGCCTCCGTTGCTATCCCTCCCAGCTTTTTGACTCAGTCACTCAGCTTAGACAGATGTGCCAACCCATTCTTCCATCGTTGAAAGGATTATTCCTGGATACTATCTTCACTACTTTCTTCATCTTGTGATGTTTTCACTGAAAACTAGCATTTACTTCTGGTTTTTGGCAAAAATGGTCCATAGCAAAGAGGGTTTGCTTTATGATCATAGTGGTCGCTTAATGACTGCTGCTGAAAAGATAACAAAAATGGGTCTGGTCACATGGTAACTGTTTATGACTGTCATGACTTACAACTGTAATGGATAGGCTCCATTATGATCATAGTTCAAGGGCTACCTGTAGTCCTGTACAAATCCTGCATACATTCAGGAAGTTAGATCCAAGGCTGGAAACTCCTATAAAACACTGCATGTGTGAGGGCTGGCAAGCTTTTTCAGCCTGTGCTTTGAATCAAGTTGCCTCAGCCAGCTGCGTTGCAAGAGGTGGCTAATTACCTGACTGCTCCAAAGCTGCAGGTTCATTTACTACCATGTTTCCCCGAAAATAAGACCCTGTCTTATATTTTTTTTTGAACCCTGAAATAAGCGCTTGGCCTTATTGCCATGCACTCAAAAGCCCGATTGGGCTTATTATCAGGGGATGTCTTATTTTGGGGGAAACAGGGTAATAGATCCTACTCTTTCTGACCCTCGTCTGCAGATGTTTGAGAGCTTGCTGGCTTTTGAGTTGCAGGATCAGAACCTGTCAAGCTCTGCTGATCCAGTTCAGACTGACTCATCAGACAGGCCAATAACATTATTTTTTATAGATCTCAGATTAATTTTCTGAAAATCGAAATTGATCAAAATCTTATTTCCTAACATTTCCTGGATTGTTAAATGAGAACACCTAAGTGTAAGATTTGGTAATCTTCTGAGCTATTGGATATTTTAAAAATCAATCTACCTATTGACTTACTTACCTATCTTTTGGTAGTCCCCAGATCACATTTCATTTAAAGAGAGGCGTCTAGCCCTATGGGCAATTGTTAACATTTGTTCTTGTTTGTTCTGAAGTTTGTTTCTTAAACTATTAACCTTTTGCCATATTCACTAAGTTGCTGGTATGCTTATTATTTTTATTGCTTTTATTTTGAAAATATATGAAGATTTTTTGCTATTCTTAGCAAGAATTGCTCATTCTGACTTTCTATACAGTATTATTTTGTATATTCTATTATACATTCCAGCTAGAAATTATGGCACTTTTTTTTTTTTACTGTTTAATGACATTGCTGGTAATACAAAAACAAAGCTGCTCTCACTTTAATCCTATTACAGGATGTTGATCTGAGGACTGCTGGACTTTTAGTAGGATTTTGGCTTTAATCCAGTAAGGATCAATCTTTCCCTGATTTTAAATCTCTCTTTAATCTGGTTAATTGTGCCAAGTTTTTTTTTCTTTTTTTGTACATTAACCGAAACTGTCCTCTTTTTTCCCCTCCTTAAAATAAATTAGGTTTTTATGGAATATGTAGTAGTAATCTACTGACGAGCAATTTTCCCAGTTTTTATTTCAAAATACTTGGTTGTTGCAAAAGCAGATCATGCCAGACAAATCTTACTTTATTCTTTGACGAAATGACTAAATTAGTGGATCAGCGAAATGCTGTGGACATAGTATATTTGGATTTAAGTGAGACATTTGACAAAGTAGACTACAACGTACTTCTTGTACCAGATGGATTCATAACTGGCTGACCAACTGCACTCAACATATAGTCCTCAACATGGAGGGAAGCATGCAGTGTGGTATCCCAAGGTTCTGTCTTAGGCCTATACTCTTCAACATCTTCATAAATGATTTAGATGAGGGGATGGAAGGGGAACTCATCAAATTTGCAGATGCCAAGCTGAGGGGAACAGCCAACACTTTAGAAGACAGGCTCAAGATCCAGGAGGATCTTGACAGACTTGAGCACTAGGTCCTATCTAACAAAATGAAATTAAATGGTGAGAAAAGTAAGGTTTTACACTTAGGCAAGAAAAACCAAATGCACAGTTATAGAATCAGTGATACCTGGCTCAACAGCAGTAACTGTGAAAGGGATCTAGCAGTTCTAATGGACTACCACTTAAGTATGAGCCAGCAGTGTGCTGCAGCTGCCAACAAAGCCAATGCAGTCCTAGGCTACATCAACAGAGGGATAGTATCAAAATCACATGAAGTGTTAGTACCACTTTATACTGTTTTGGTAAGATCACACTTGGAATACTGAGTCCAGTTTTGGTCACCACAATACAAAAAATATATTGAATCTCTAAAAAGAGTGCAGAGAAGAACAACAAAGATGATTAGGCAGCTAGAGACTAAAACATACAATGAATGGTTGCAGGAACTGGGTATGTCTAGTCTAACAAAGAGAAGGAATAAGGGTGACATGATAGCAATTCAGTGGTGGGATTCAAATTTTTTTACTACTGGTTCTGTGGGCATGGCTTGGTGGGCGTGGCTTGGTGGGCGTGGCAGGGGAAGGATACTGTAAAATCTCCATTCCCTCCCCACTCCAGGGGAAGGTTACTGCAAAGTCCCCATTTCCTCCTGATCAGCTGGGACTCGGGAGGTACAGAATAGATGGGGGCGGGGCCAGTCAGAGGTGGTATTTACCGGTTCTCCGAACTACTCAAAATTTCCGCTACCGGTTCTCCAGAACTGGTCAGAACCTGCTGAAACCCACCTCTGTAGCAATTCCAATATTTGAAGGATTGTCACAAAAAGGGAGTCAACCTATTTTCCAAAGCACCTGAGAGCAGGACAAGAAATAATGGATGGAAACATGTCAAGGAGACAACCAGCCTAGAACTAAGGAGAAATTCCCTGATAGCCAAAACAATTAATTAGTGAAGCAGCTTGCCTCCTGAAGTTGTGGGTGCTCCATCACTGGAGGTTTTTAAGATTGGACAGCCATTTGTCCAAAATGATATTAGGGTCTTCTGCTTGAACAGGAGTTTGAACCAGGAGACCTCCAAATCTTTGATTCTGTTATTTTTTTAGAAATACGCTGCAGCTTAATCAAGATACGGAAAAGGTAGGATTATTTATCCCTCAGGTTATTTTCATGCTTGGAGAAAGGAATGACCTTGGAATATTAAAGCTTTTGGGTAAACATTGTCTTGATAAAAGGAAGCAGTGAAGAAAAAGAAACTACAGACAAATTAATAAGTTTCTTATATCGGTATTGGCAAAGAACAGCTGGGGACTCGGCTTCTGCGCATGTGCAGAAGAAAAAAATCAGCAAAAAATTCCCCCCCCCAAAAAGACACCCAAAAAAAGATGGTGGCGTCCACGGACCGGCACCAACAGAACCGGCTCCATGACATCACCAGCGGTTTGCTACCGGTTCTATAGAACCGGTGCAAACCGGGAGGAACCCACCTCTGATTTAGCAGCTTAAGGTAACCTTGAAAATAATAGCAGATGTGCATTCAAACTTGATGTTCTTTATTTTCTATTAGTATTGTCTGTCAACCACAAAAGCCTTTTGCTTTCTTTTATGTACTATTATATGGAGCTATTTTTTTTAAATTTTGACAGATGGCTTCTGGCACAAGAAATAAAGAACCAGATAAGACTTAACATATTTATCTTAAGAAAGAAAGTGCTTAAAAGTATCTAAAGTGCATGGAACAGGGATTTTTGTAAATCAGTCAGAAATGATCAATTCTAACACCAACCTGTTCTTGGACCCTCACAATTCTTCCAAACTAAATTCTTCTATCTAAAGATGCACTCGTTTTAAAAATAAAATAAATCTGACTTTCTGAGTCCCTAATGGACTGTATTGGTGATTTTTAATCCCTCATTAAACAGTGTCTAGAATGAGAGTGAACAATATTGTGCACGTTTGATTAAAAAGAAGAAACCTTGTTTTGGGATTGCAGAAGATTTTATTCTGGTTGCACTGTTTTCTTTGTCCTGAATCTTTAGGAATCGGGCTTTATTTCTTAGGGGAAAGATTACTATCTATAGTAGCTTTCTGTGATCACAGCAATTCCTGAATTTGGGGAATTGCAATTTGGGGCACAAGGTGACTATTCCAGTCCTTTTTGTCTTGCCCAGAGAAAGAGGTGTAGAAAAACTTTGATTTCTAATCCGCTTTATAAGAAGCTCCATATCAGGGCTGCACAGAAACATCCACTCAAGCAGTTTCTTTATCATAAAGGGGATTTTAATTAAAACTCTTCCCGCATCATGAGTGGAGTGAATATCCGTGCCAACCAGCCTTGTATTGGACATTTATCTCCTTCAAACCATATTACCAATAATTGTTACATTAATTCAAAGTCAGAGAGATTAGGGGTCTGAAGTGGGCAGACTGCTGTTACTAGAATAGGGAGCTCCATACTGCTGTGTTGCTGATATGAGGTCCCTTCGTTTTGAGTAGGAATGAAAAACAACTGCTGTAGACCTCGGGTGAATTTAATTCTCTTTTGTATAGGACGGTAGAGTGTGTCATAATCCTGCAAGCTAATAGGCAGAGTCACATATCTCAACATGCGTCTGATCCTACATTTTGTTTACTTGTCTGCTAAGGTTTACATATAACACATACAAGTTGGGGTACTGAGAAGGTAGAGGGAAGAGTCAAATAATGTTTTAAAAAGTCATGCAGTAATGCTGAGTTTAAAATTGGAATGGTTACTTCTGGGTCCATGGGTAGAGTGGTTTGGGGAGAAAGAGATTAAGTTTTTCTAAAACTATGTATGAAAGTCTCAGAGAAAGTGGAGTTGGAGAGTATGTACCTTATGGTTATCATCCCTGACCCAGTTTTCCCCCTTCTAGAATCCTTGAACTGTTTCACTTTGTTCCCTAGGAAATAAAATTTGTAGAGGGGTGCATAGAGTAAGCAACATTGTGGCTAGTTTTATTAATGTGATTTAGGTAGGATTGTGGTGTGGCCAAATAAAAACCAACAACATTCTAATGTACGTAGGGCGATGCTGATACCACCCTTCCCTCTTACACGTTCACTTCTTCCTTTTCTCCCATCATATCAGTGTCAAGACTTTTCTGTTTCTTGTGGACACTGTTGTACAATAATTGGTAGGTTCAAAGATTGGAGTTCTCCATATAGTAAGCACAATTTGTATATCTGCCCCAATGAAGAAGAGTTAAAACAGAAGCAGGAAATTTCATTTTCAGGCGATGGAATGATTTTACGTATTTCTTATCTCTTTAGGTTCAGCTGTCGTTAAACTGGGCTCCAGGTGTGCTTTGGAGACACACAGGTTCTTGTCAGATGTTTTAGAATCTTAATATTTTCTTTTTTCCTCTCTATCTGTAAAGTTATATTTCAGAATATAGAAAGTGTTACCTGTCAAATTTTACTCTGCTCAAAACTTGAACCAGAAAGCCAATAGCTGGAGATTCAGGAATACAGTTCTGTTAAGATACTTTTATTGCAGTTATTAGAAAAAAATAATAAAAAGAAACCACATATTATATACTCCACTGTTCAAATCCTATCTATAGAAATCCATGGCTCCAAATCTTGTCCCCCCCCTGTTTTTACATCATAAGTGAGTGAAAGCTGCCAATTTCTTAGTAGAACAGCTGGTTGCTTTTGACCTCACCAACACAAGCCCTCAAACCAACTTATTTCTGAATGACATCCCGCCCCAAAATTGCCTTCTTATTAAGATTGGTTTTTGAATTATAGTGGAATATTAAAAAGTTGCAGTTAAATCTAATTAACTGTGTATTCATTTTTTATCATAATTCATTTCCTGCCATCTGCATTGTCTTGTTCTGGCCCTCTGAGACAGAGGAATACATTCCTTAGTCTGTAGTTTTTACTGCCAAATCCTGTTCATTAATGTCTTTCCATTCTTAAATATTAGCTTTTGAAAAGGGCTTAAACATTGAATACAGGAAGTACCTGTGTACCTTGAGTCTTTTTGATGTAGTGTAATGAACCGGATTTGTTAAGTGCTTTGAACATTTTGTAGAAATACTGAAATATGAGCTTAATTGTAAAGCAATGTTAGAATTTCATCATGATAAAACATTCAAGAGTGAAGCCGTCTTCAACAAAGCTTTATTTTAAATCTCTCTCTCTCTCTCTCTCTCTCTCTCTCACACACACACACACACACACACACACACACACACACACACTTTTTCTTGTTATTTGTTAAGAACGGGTGGGTTCTAACTTACCTCGCTGCCGGTTTGCTTCCTCCCGCGCTGCGTGGGTGTGCGCGTGTTGCGCACTGTGCAGCCGTGCCGCATGAGCGTGCGCATGCACAGTACTGAAAATCCAGCTTCTGCGCATGTGCAGAAGCAAAATCCAGCTTCTGTGCATGCGCAGAAGCAAAAAACAGCTTCTGCGCATATGCAGAAGCGAAAAACAAAATGGCGCCGCCTACAGCGCCGCCGAGTGAGCCAGTTTGGGGGCGTGTCCAGCCGGCCATCGCTGCCGGTTCGGCGAGCGTAGGGAAATTCCCGCTACCGGTTCTAAAGAACCGGTCCGAACCGGCAGGAACCCACCTCTGGTTAAGAATCTATTCTATGATTTGTGCACCAGGGATGATTATTATTATTTTGTAGTTTGAGAGGTTAGTCATTGGCTGCTACTCTGTTTTGGCCAGGTTTTGTACTCTGTTTGCTGCTTGTGACAATGTTGTGTAAACTAGATTTTTTAAAAAAAATAGATGGCTGTTGTGCATTGTATTTGTGCTTGCATTATATTATAATCAGTAGGATACCAGTCAATGAAATTTACAGTTCAGAAATACAAAAATATTTCTAGTTGTTATTAAAAGTGTCTCTTCCCCTAATGAATCTGCAAAAAAATATATTAAAAAAATGAAATGCCAACTTCCTGTCCCATGGATGAGTTTATTTGGCCCAATCCTATGTTGGATTGTAAATTTAAATTATACATTTCATTTCCCATATTTTCACTAATTAATGGCAAAATTACCCATTTGGATATTTTTTTTAATGCTACTTAATATATTTTGAATACATAGGACAGTCAATTTTCTGATAATCCTGAAAAGGTTTGACCTACTTTGACTCATTACCACCTTGATCGATTTGAAATCTGGCTTGGTTTATCATTGTTATAATTTTATGAAAATTACCTAAATATTGATATCCCATCTCCCTCTCTCATAGTTAAGACTCATAATTTTTCTTAGGAATATTGTTTAGTTTAAAATCTAATCTATTTAAATTGGCATTGATTTAGATGCATATTCAATGTATTTCTGATTTTAAAAAATGTGACATTTTCTTCATTTGAATAAGCATAATTTATGCTTCAGCCTAGTCTGCAAAATGAGATAGTTCATTTAATATTTGCATGCTTGCTGGCCATGCTGCAGTGAAGTCTTCCCTGGCATAAACGGGCTTGACTTTTATATCTCTTGGAGGCCTGTAATAAAAGAAACCCGTCTCCAGTTGTTCACTCATATGCTTAGGAAGACACTGTCTAGACTAGCAGCTATTGAGAGTTATGTTTCATAGATTTATCTGAATGCTAGAATTTTTTCTCTTGCTTTCTCTGTTTGACTCAGTTGGTCACGTTTATCTGAAAATGTTGGTTCAAGTGGAGATATCCGCTTATGCCTTCTGCAGTGAACATTAATGTTACATTATCATGCAGCATCTTTACAGATTTTTTTTCTGCTACTGGAAATAGTTTTGGGCTTTTCATGCTAATGTTTCCAATCAGTGGCTTTTATAGTGCTAGATTAATTGGGACCATTACTGTAATCAACTTAAAATGCTTTAATGGACCCTTATTATGGCATCGTATTAAGACGTCTTAAAACCTAATCTCTTACTCCCCACTTCATCTTGAGTTCTCTTTCACACAGGAAGTCAGGGTGAACAGACTGTCAAACGATACCTCAGAAATGTTTGAACTGGACCTCTGCTTATATATTTTGTAGCACAATACTTACTGCATCTAGTTAACATATTGATAATCGAGGAAGAATGGAATTACCGTACAGAGAAGAAACAGTCAGTGTGGGCACTTCGTATAACGCTTCCTATATGGTATGCTCATTCCGTATAATTGAGTTACGATGGTGTAATTGGCCGGAATTTCTTTCATTAAGCAAAGTGTAGTTACCATGTAGCAAGATGGATGGCTAATAAATTTTACAAATAAATAATAAATAAATAAATAAAGCTCACGCTGGAAGTCACTGTTGTCATCGTTAGCCACATCCCACTGATTGTTAGGTGAGGGCCATCCCGATCCAAGCATTCCCAGCCCCAGGCCTCAGTAAGGTAAGAGTCCTGCCTCCTTTGGCTCCACTTCAACTCCCTCCACCTCACCTCTCTTTCCCCCACTCTCCCTTTTGGCTGCCCTGCACTGCAGGGCCTCTGCTGGCTCTGTCACATGCAAATCAAACAGCTGCACGTGGCATCAGAAAGAAGTGCCTCTCAAAGGGCCAGGCTGGCTATGCCTTGTCAGTGGGAGGGAGAGGATGATGAAACTTAACTGAGATGGAAAGTCTGGCAAAGACAGTTGAGCGCTGCAGTAATTTCAAATGGTCACTGAATGAGTGGTTGTTAAGCAAGTACTCCCTGCAATATACAAGTGCAAGAGGCAATGTAATTTTTTTTTTGTTTCTTTGCTGTCAGTGATACAAAGGCTCTGTATTATGCTATGCACAAGAGAGAGAAAAGTATTAATCAGCTCAATCATGTAATATTTTGTTACTAGGGGTTTTTTTTTTGTTGGTTTTTTTTCCCTATTTAGGCTGCTTTGCTTTAAAACCGATTGGCCACATTTCTTTAAATATAGCTCATTATTTAATCACTACTGTTTAAAACTCTGGGCTGCTTCCTTTGGAATTCAGCAGTACTTTTATGCATGTGCGAGTTGACCATGAAGATTAAAATCATAATTATAAGTAGTGTGTTTGTGTATATATATGCACATGTAAACACTTCATTTAAAAATAAAGATTACCTTTTTTGGTTGCTTAGAACATACTCTAATTGTACTGATTACAGTTATGATCATTCCTCTAGCATTTTAATACCTCGTTTTAAAAACTCAGTTATGTAGAAAAACTCTTATCTGTAGAAACAGCTATTGAGGACATTCTTTTCGTTTTTTATAAGCTATCTAATTTTATTATTTATTCAATTCAAACACAGTCACAGGCCAGCACAAATGTTATTATTTATGAAATAACACTTATATACATGTTTAACAAGTGGGACTTTTACTGGTATATTATTGGCATAAATTGGGACTTACAAAACAAAAAAAGAAACAAAACAATTTTTTTCCTACTAGAGTGAATATTAAAACGTTATTCAACTATGTCTTAAGGAGCATTGTTTATTCATATATAGTATCAGCAAATTAACATATGTTGGCTGCTAGTCACTGTTCATTTTTCAACAAGGTAGCCTAATAATTATTTGCACCTGTTATATTGGTATCCGTAGCCAATGAGAAGAACAAGGCACAATAATGGATAAATGAATCATTTTGCTTCTACCTGCTTCAAAGATTTAAATTAGCCCAGATGTTTGGAGAAAATCTTTAAGCTCCACAATGCTCCACATGTTTTTCCATGGAGTTTTAATGTTACCCAGAACTGCCAAGTATTTTTCTTTTTTTTTTTTTTTTACAAAAAGTAATTTTTAATGCAAGTTGTTACTGCTGATGTGTACCTCACTATTTCCTTCAAACTGTTTTCAGCCTTCTAAGAAGTACTGGCCTGATCTCAGGTTACGAACAACACACATGACATCCAGGGCTCTAAATGCATCTCCTGAACCTGCGGGCCTTTCTGTGATTAAGATAGCAGCTGTTTCTGTCTGTTAGAATTCCAACATCCCATGGTAGGAATATATATGCATTTGGAATGGTGCAAGGAAGTTTTCTAAAAAGGGAAGAGCAGCTGGCTTTTCCAATCCTAGCTCCCTTCCTCACTCTCTCCTGTTCCCCCCTGCTGACAGTCAGAATTAATCCTCCTAAGTTTGACTGGAACAGCTGAGAGCTTGCCTGGCACATAGCTCAAGGTTTCACAGTGGATTCAGATTGCCTTCTTCCCCTTCTTTTTCTTTCCCCTTTCAGTTCTGATTCAAGCAGCTGTCTCTGCCTGGGTTAAATACCAAGAGAGAGGTGTTAAATGATATGAGCTTATATTTGGTTATGGTTTGTTTTTTTTAAAAAAAAATCCCTTCACTGCACTTATCAATGTAGCTTTTCTCTCTCCCCTCCCTCTGTATCACCAAAAGGATTTGCTATACTAATCCCAGCACCTGTCTCTGCCTGGGACAGTTTTTTTTTTAAGGGTCAGGAATAGTGGAGGGTGAAATAGTCCTGTGTGCTTTTTGCTGTCCTAGATGAGAATGGTTCCTCAATGCACCTAATGCCAGGAACGTATATCTTTTTTTGGCTTCTCTGTGCTGGCTGCCTCCTCCCTTTATGCCCATTACTGCGTTCTCTTCTTCCTAACTGTCACTCTGTCGCTTCTGAGAACTGCAAGAGAGTTGTTTTCAGCTGGGTGTCCTAATTTAGGAACTTCTGGTATTCCATGTGCAACTAGGTTTAGCAGTGCAGAAAATACTGGGGAAGGGTGACCCGAACCCAGTCAAGCAGCCTATGTGTATGTTAAATTGAGCACTCTATGTATGTATGTATATCTCTAGAGGCCTAAATCAAGTGTTGTGTACGATAACTAGAAACGTGTGTTTAAGACTGTAAGAGGGAAGAACAGAGTTCCCAGTTCGTTTGCTTTGTGTAAAGCTGAAGAAGCCCTTGGCTATGTATGGTGTATATTGTATGGATTACCAATATCCAGTTGTCCAGGTAAGTAGAAAACAATTGCAAATTATTACCTCTTCACAGTTACATTCATAGAACATTGTTTGTTTTGTGGTACTTCAGTTCTTTTCATGTGGTACAGATTTAATTTCTTTTTTTTTCTTTCTTCAAAGTGACATGACAAGGCTTACTTTTAGTTGAAGTTGGGATTTGGGTAGGAGGTCTGAGGAAAAAGTTCTCTGGGAAAACTTTGCATTTTAAGAAATGCATCTCTTTTCATGTTTTTAAGTAGTAAAAATAGCTCTGTCACTGCTAAATTCATATGAAATTCCTTAAGACGCACCTGTTGGTTAATGGAAGCTGCAAAAGTAAGAAATGTGTGACTTTAATATAACTTTTGCCTAGCTCCAGCTATTAGAAGAATTGAAATGTAATAACCATGAGTAATAATATTATGTCTATTTGTATCAAAATGTATGATACCCAGGTATCACACTATTCAGGCATTGATATGTATAAATAATATAAAATAAAAAACTTGATGCAAAAAAAAAAGAATTGACGTCTCATCTAGAGTTCATTCTGAAAGTTCTTATATCCCAAATATTCTGAGCTATTTAGTTCTTCTAGTGCCCAAGATCAGTGTTAATTTCCTAACAGAAACACATGCAAAATACAGGAAAGCCTTAAATGCTAAAATCTGTATTAAATTTTAGCATACTATTCAGGAGAAAAGGGTGTGCATTAAACACAAATATTTCTTAAATCCAAATAAATGTTGTTTGTATCAGTGTATGTTATTTGTGTGGTCTATTATGATAGATGTTGTCAAGTGAAAAATTGTACAATTTATTCAAAGTTTGTTACTCTGTCCATTAAATTACAACAAGTGATTTAAACTATTTAAAGAATGTACAATCATAAAGCTAGAGAGTACTTGGGTGTCAATACTCATTTATTTTACTTTATCTTTCAGTATAGGGATGGGGAGCCCCAGAGGCATATGCTCCAAACCCTTCCAGTCTTAGGGCCCTCCAGAATTGGGCTGCAAAAAAACTACTGAGGAAAAAAAAATCCAACCTCCATCAGAGCAAGTGACCTCTCTCATTACAATGACAGCTCCACTCCAACCTGCACTACAGTCCTCAGCATAGAGAGATAGATAGGATTGTGGCATTTGTACATCAAAATTTGCATGTTTCCGGCTTATAATCCAACAAGGGTTAACAATCCTTAGAAATGTTTAGCAAGTGTGCTCCTTCGTGGATTTGGAAAGTTATTTTAGATTATTTCATGAATTATCCTGAGTTTGCCAGTGGCTAAGTGCATAACATATAAAATTATTAGCTTTATTTCAGTGTTGCATATTATAGGAACCCTTTCATTGTAGTATACAAACCATGTATTGTTACTTAGGGAACCAAGTAAATTGTGGTTTGGTCAACAAATCCTAGTTAAAACAAGCCTGGCTAAAGCATGATGCTTGGAACCAGTCATTATATCTTTCCAAGGCTGAATTATGTCCCCACACCTTACCTTTTTCAGAGTCACATTAAAAGGTCTATTTTATTGTAGTGGCTGTTTTTAAGGTCTGCATCTTATTAACCTTTCTCTGTATGTCCCTAGGAGCAAACATATATAGTACTGCACTATAACTTCTAATTCTAATCCATTAGAATTATCCTAGTTTCATTTTAAAGTATTGTTTTAATAATAAGCATACAAAGTATAATCATTCTGAAAACTCAGTCTGGAAGATTATATTGTACTTGTAGGATGAACAAAGTTTTATCTAGCATGATCAATTGATACTTTATACTGAAGTGGTAATGAATTATTTTTTTGCAATCAAAACATTCTATTTGGGACTGTATTGATTAAAATTAGGCAGTCAATCACCACACGTCCTTTTGTTTCAGGTTAATCTTATTTCCAAATATATTTATTCATGTTTTATATGTTTTATTGTTATTGGTAGTACATAACATTACACTAAATAGTAGTGATAAAACTTAATTTCTGTTTTACATGTGTTTAATCATTTTCATGATATATTTCCTTAACGTTTTCTGAAATATCAATATGATTTTACATTTCTGGCATTATCTATATAATGCTTTGATTTTTCCATGTTTCAGCTTTTTATTTTGCAAATATTGGAGCTGTTTGTGAGTATTTGGTTGAATGGGAAGACAGGCTACAAAATAAGTATAAAAATAAGATAATTGAATTACAGAGTCAGGTTTTGAATGGCATTAAACTTATTACTTGAAGAATTAAATGATAAGATGTTCTGGAGGACTTTGGAAGTTTGAATTTTTGATATTGGATTTTTATTTTTACAAATAACCAGTTGATGTTACTGGATCGCTTAAAATTCTTACCAAGACTCAGAAGATTTCATATCCTTTTTAGTAGATTAAATACAATTGTACAAACTCTTGGAAGAGATGCTTCATAATTACTTCTCTTTTGGTAGCAGAGTTCGTTCCAGAAATCATGTAGCCTTGTTCTTCAGAATTGAAGTTTGTATTAGGAACCCTAAAGCTATATCTCAAGATGAGAAAAATGTAGAAGTCTGGTAGAAGTCCCCCTAATGATACTGGTCAATCAATAATGTGAAGAGGACATTTATTTTAGATGACTCAAAAAAAAGTATGCCTTTATTTAGAAGATAAGTAAAAATATTATGGTATACTTCTATGCATTAAATGTGTAACTGGCTTGTTATTAATTTTGATGCTATTTCTTCAGAGTTTATCAAATTGAACCAGTATAATTCAGATAATAAATTAATATCTAGACCTCAGTGTGAAATGTATTATTTCAGTGCTTCTGCCAAAGATTTTTGATACGGGTAAGACAATTAGTTTCAAAAACAATTAAAACATTTCCTTAGTCTAAATATTCTAGATATAATTTTGAATAACAGAAAAATACACTATTTAAGGTGTGCTATAGCTGCCCGTATACTAGCAACTATATCAGTGATGGCGAACCTTTTTTTGCTTGGGTGCCAAAAGGGTGTGTGTGCAATAGTGCGCACATGAGCATGCCCACACCCATAATGCAATGCCCTCCCTCCGTGCATGCGCGCACAACCCTGCCCGCGTTCCCCGCGCATGCGCGCAGGCCTCACTAAAGCCTCCGGACTTCCGATAGGCCCGTTGGCCCATTTTTCGCCCTCCCCAGGCTTCAGGAAAGCCTCCGGAGCCTGTGGATGGTGAAAAACAGGCCCAACGGCCTCTCCCTGCCCAAAAACAGGCCCAAAAACGGCCTCTCCCCGTCCTCCGGAAGGCCAAAAATCAGCTGTCCAGCGTGCACATGCGCGCTGGAGCTGACATAGGGCAAAGCCTTGCGTGCCCTCAGAGATGGCTCCGCGTGCAACCTGTGGTACGCGTGCCATAGGTTCGCCATCATGGAACTATATGATAGTACCGTGTTTCCCCGAAAATAAGACCCTGTCTTATATTTTTTTGAACCCTGAAATAAGCGCTTGGCCTTATTGCCATGCACTCAAAAGCCCGATTGGCTTATTATCAGGGGATGTCTTATTTTGGGGGAAACAGGGTAGCAATGTCTTCTTTTCCCTCGCAATAATCTCAAAGAAGTAAGACAAATGGGTTGCTGAGTTTGGGGAGATCTGTTATCTGCTTACACATATTCTGATAGGATGCCTCCTAGGCCAGTGATTTTTCAAACATGCTGGACTTTGCACCGTGACTATACGTCGAGCCACACACTGTTACCTTCCCACCAAAGTGATACCTATTTATCTACTCACATCTGCATGCTTTCTTACTACTAGTTGGGCAGGAGTTGGGGCAAGTAATGGGAGCTCACCCCATTGTGCAGCACTCAGATCTCGAACCCAGGCTGTCAGCTTTCCAAATGACAAGCTCAGGGTCTTTAACTTCTAAGCCATCACACACCCCATTTGTTTATTTATAGACTACTAGTTATAAATAGTAATTAATAACTTTTGCTGTTAAATGCATCTCCTGCTCAACAAAGGGTTGTATATCCTTGTTCAATATTATAAATATATTGTTACAACCTAGCAGTTGAGACTACATTCTCTATAGCCTAGAGTCATCAAACCTTGAATCTTCAAGGCCAGTCACTTGATGATGAGATGGGTGGCATATACCGGTAAATGTAATAAATAAGTCAAGAAGTTCTTAGATCTCTCTGTCATGAAAATAAAATAGCATTCATCAAGTTCCAAAACCCATCTGTAATATGGCTGGCAAGGATCATCTACTGATAGTCTTCATGCTGCCATCACTACTATTCCTGGGCTCTCTTTTCTAATATTTGGCTAAGTATGTGGCAACTGTCATTGTAATTATCTTTGGTGCCTTGTTCCACCAAACAATGGAAACTTCCTAGTACTCACTGGAGAACTATTGCTGTTGTCATATTAGTAAACCTATGTGAGCGTCTCCTCAGTGTGTAAACATATATAAGAAGAGGAGAAACAGTCAGACAATATATGCAGCCACAGATCTGTCTTCCAAGACTGTTTGAAAGATTACAATTAGTTACAGTATATTAACAAGTTGCTGCACTCACGGATTTGATTTGTACCTGCAAGTTAGAAGACTTAGCTACACCTTTCATTCCTCAGTCATTTTGTCATTGTTTTTGTTTAGATCTCTTTTGGCAAATGCAGGATCTAAGACTATGACTGGATTCATAAGTTGCTATAAGCCAATTGACTGCTTTGTGCAAAATGCAAATGTGAAGCCAGTCATTGTGCCTTGTAATTGAAATGATTTATTGCTTAACTTTATATGTATGTGTCAGCTCAGCTAGATTTTACCAAGTTTGGCATTCCAAGTGTGGAATTATACTTCATATCTAACGGTTCCAGTAATTATGGAAGTTGTAGCTTAACAACACCTTGAAACTAAAACATCATAAAAAGTTGTCTAGGCTCAGGTAGACTGGACAATTCTTGTTTTTAAATTGAGTGATAACCTTGAAGGTTCCAAACTGGGTACATTGAACCAAAGATGGAAAATGACACTTGTTCTCTTTTTTCTTCCTATTTCCCTTTCTACTTGCTTTTCTTCATAGCTACTGTAATATGCTTTTTTTGTGAGGGGGGGGGAAAGAGAGATTATACCAGAGGTATGAATGATTTGTTACAAAAGGACTTTGATGTTGCACCAAAAGCTACATGAAATAGTGATCCTAAGATTGCAGGCTATTATTCTCTGGTCTAAGGAAGGGAGAGAGACTAATAGGGGAGTGGTAACTCTGTGGAATAGGAACCGGAGAGGATATATGGGTAAGCTGGTCTGTAATTTTTACTGCATGCTGGAAATTTTTATTATAGAATTTGCACAAAAGGGAATGGACTTGAACATCTCAATCTACATAAACTGAAAACAAAGTCTAATCTTTTTAGTCAATTTGTTTTGTTCTTTTACCTGCTACCCTATTTGTATTTTAGTCTATATTTGTATAATTTTTGTGTGGCCTTCTCCTTCCAACAGTATTGAGTTCAATATGTTAAATATTAACATCTTCAGAGTAGGCCATACAGCAAAACTACACTGAAATACCTATCTTTGATTGTTGTACAAAGTGATGACTCAAATGTGTGCAATAGCCATGATAGAACAAACATTATATTCAAAAATGCCTCTAAACTATGTTGAGCATTTCAGATATTTAGTTGCGATTCATCAGAGAATAAGAGAGCAAATGGACAAAGATATGGAAGGGGTTCGTATGTGAATTAATCCTGAGTTTTATCATAGCATAGTGGCAATTCTAGCAAGCTCACTTGAGGTGTAGTCATGTGGACAAAAACATGGCTTAACTGGTTGATCCATTTAACCTGTAGAATTGTGAACAGGACTGTAGCCCGAGAAAACCTGATACGTCATGTTATATACACAAGGTTGGAATATCATGTTTGAAAGTCTGAAGAAACATTGTGTTATGTAGCCAAACAGCATTATGTATATTCTAATCATTTGGGATTAAAATTTGAAAAAGAACTAAATATGCTCAATTAATTGACCAGGACACTGCAAAAGTGAGAGGGAAATAGAATGTATTATTCAGAAGAGGAGATAGTTGATCAGTTAAAATATTGAAGACAAATTGCAACATTGGCAGTTGTCAGAAATTACCTATTCATTTGAATAGGCAATAAATGTAGTTTATTGCCTATAAACTACAGTTTATAAATGTAGTGGTTAGAAGTTACATCGCTTCTAAAAATAAAAAAAAATCCAAGGTTTACCAGATGTATAAGGGCGAGTGAATTTGGTTTCCAATGGAACTGTTCTTTTGCTGTCTTACAGCTGTACATCTCTTCATTCCCCAAAAGAATGTGATCATTTGAACAAAAGGTTGATATTTCATAAACAAGTACCTGATGATATATCTGTGTTACTGGTTCAAGAAAAGTGATTTCAGAGATCTGTAATGTCTTCTCCATTTTATTCCACTGATACTAAAATTTGCATCTTTTATTCCTTTTATTACATTGAAAAAAGCAAAAGTGTGATATAGCTCTAAGTTTTAATGCTAGTCATTGCATTAGGTGGACTTTTTCATGTTGTCTGATGTGTTCTGTTCTTTTACTCTGCACTTATCTCAGAAAGCTAAACAGAATCAGACCTAGTTAATATTGGGATGGGGAGACCACCATGAAATCCTATAGTGTATGCTGGACTTGATGTAAACACATCTGAAAAAAGGCCCTTCCCCCCATATTGTTGCCTAGAAAACTATGTGTAAGTGTCCATGACATAACTAGAAGTCAAGCACAAAAAGGAGACTTTATCTTTCATAGATTGGTATCAGCTATTATACATTTTTTAAAAATGCACACATCAAAATTCCTTCTGAGGATGCAATTGTTCTATAGGTCACTTGAGTAACTTGTACTTATGAATTTAAACATGAATATTTTTGCTACAGTTTAATGTTCAGTATTTTCATGGTCAAGTAAGTGCAGAAAAGTATTAAGTGCATAAGCTATACAATGGTCACTCCATATTATTATCACCAGAGGTAGTTGGAAAAGCACACACACACACCCACACACAAAGGCTGAAGCCAGAGCCTGGAATCTACCAGGCTCACATAAGTAAGCTATCAAGATACAGGAGGCAATTCCAGGAGAGAACTGGATTTAAATTAAAATGAACCCAAACCCATCCTTAAGCACAGTATAGATTCTTGAGCATTCCTTCCTTGAAAAACGTTCACACTGCTGGTGTTCTTTGCTCATTGGATGGTTCGTCTCAGTAGACTGGAAACTCAGTCCTTGAAAGATGCGGGGGTTTGGGGGAAGGGGGGGGGAATGCCTTCCTCGTAGACTCGCGGTGAGGCCAGGGTTACAGTAGATAGCTCAGCGTCCCCGACGAGGGAGAAACGACGCGTTTAGCAGGAGGTGGAGATGCTAGCGCAGGTAGTCCTTTTGTGCAGGGAAGAGCAAACGGGCTTAGGAAGGCGAAGAGAGCCCTTTTGTTTGAGATGTGCTACCGGCGCCCGTCTCCCCACCCCTCTCGGGGTTTTGGCTTACATCCCTTCTCCCACACCGAGACGAGGAAACCAATCCTCGGCTCTGCGCGCACAGCCCGGGAAGAAGATGCCAGCAGCCTCCCAGCAGCCCCTCTGTTTGACTCCGAACTGGCTCTGCACCCGTCCAGGCGGGGACGGAGAGGGAGGAGGAGGCGGGCTTTGGCTCTGATTAATTACCTTAGGCATTCGGGGGTGGAGCTTCCCTCAGCCATCTGGCTGAGATATGGGAGGGAGCTGCGGAGAAGGCGGGCGGGGGAGAGACGGAGAGAGGAAGAGAAAAGAAAGGAAGAAACACGAGCGCAAGGAAGGCAAGAGAAATCACGATCTAGGGGAACTCCCCCTCCCTCTCTTGGTTGCCACTCGGAGACGGGGCGAGGAGCAAAGAGGCGAGGAGGTTTTGCCACAGCCCCACCTGGCGGAAGGGATTTTCTTCCCCTCTCCTCCACACCCTCCCGCTTTGGTTTATGGAGAAAAAGAAAATGGTCACTCAGGTAAGGCTGTGCGTGGCTGCTACCCTGCGCTCCTCTTCCATTCCCGCGCAGTGCTGGAAAAGAGACTCGGGCGTGTGCGCGTCGCTTTCTGCCTCCTGGAGAAAGAGCCGCGGCGAGAAGGCCACTCTGCCGCTCCTAAATGGAAGGAGAGGGCTTCGAGCGTCCTTGCCTGAGCTTGCAGGGGGATAGCTGTAGGTGGAGCGTGGATGCGCAGCCATCCCTTCTCGCTCTGCTCCATAGATTCCGGTTTCCTGTGCTGTGCAGCTGCAGCTCAGGAAAGACCCTGCGGGGATTTGTCCACCTCTTTGTCTTCATGTAGAGGCGGGCGGGCGGGCGGGCGGGAGGGAGGAACTGCAGAGGTAGGGAAGGCTAGCAGTTTTGCCTTGCCACCAAATGATATTGGCACAAGGGGTTTCCTTCTCCTTGTGCGACCCTTCCGGAGAATCGATTCGTTCCGATCCAACTGATCCTCATGCCCTCATTCATTTCCTTCCTAAATGAATCCTCCTTGTAAATTGTTCCTTCTGGCTGCTTTACGGTTTCCTTCGAGAAAAGAGAGAATGAGATGGAATTCCATAATGTCATATCCGATGGTGGTAACGATGTGAGGATCCTTGCAGATCCTGGTATTCTACCCAGGCTTCTCTTAGGCACCCTTCTGCATACCACAGCCTGTGGATGGGCTTCCATGCAGATTTAGCTGAATCTGCATTTCAATTACTTTCTTGTTACAAAGGTAATTCCCCCCCTCCCCCATTTTTACAGGTGCCTTGTCTGTGCATGAATGCCCATTGAGCACAGGGCTCATTGCAACTATACATAGACACATGAAAGCAGCTGCTTATCATTTCCCAGAGAAGCGGCACTTGGGCTGAATGCAAGGGATGATTTCTCAAGGAGCTTACCCACAACTGAGAAACAGTTATTTTTCCCTGACTTGCTTTTCTAAGAATTGTTTAAATTCTTTGTGTCTTTTATTTTTTAAAAATATGGAAACCACCTAGTTGACATGGAGGGGGAGGGGAGTCAGTTAAATAGACAAGGTCAGGAAACAATATCATTACAGCCAGGTAGCCTTTACGGTTAGTAGTTATATAATGGTCTGCAGTGCCATACATGGATAGATATCTCTTAGAGAGAGAGAAAGGAGATATTTTTAAGGGGGGAAATCATGGGGATTTTTTTTTTTTGTCATTTAATTAAAATTTTAAAAGACCTCTATCATTTGACATAATTTTTACATTGTTGCACGAGTGTAATTTTTAGTGGCCAGAGGCATCATATACTCCTCTCTTAAGGGGCAAGATGAATGTCCTAGGACGGAGGAGATGATTGTTATAAGTAGTGGCAGCAGTTTGACTTCCTTAGTCAGCAGACTTGCAGTGAATTCAGTGGCTCAGAGGCAGGGAGGTCTCTATCCATTAATGCAAATTGCAGATTTCCCTCTGCTGATCACATTCATTATTTATATATTTCCTTTTTATCTTGGATGTGTGTCTTGAGACTGCTGGGGCTTCTTTATGCCATCTAAATGTGAAAGCTTTAAAAGTAATTTTGTAAGCAGTTTTTTTTTCTCTCCTTTTAACGTATCTTCTGTAATTATGAGTAACCTTTCTGTACACTTCCTGTCCCATTATATGATATACGGTATTGTCCAAAGTTGTTTTCCTATATATAAAGTTGATAACATGATATAAACTGATAGTTCATAGATGATCTAGCTAAGAAACGCCCACCACATAAAAAGATGGCATATTTGAGGGGAAATGAAAATTCTTGTACTTCAGATGAAAAATGAAAAGGCTATTTGCTTATCAAGGAAGGCTGGAGGAGTGCATAGATTACTGTATAGAGAATGAAGAAAGTTTTTGCATGACTCTCAAAAGGAAAGAGTTCACATTATTCAAAAATGATTAACTGACTGTGACCTTCATATGTGGTTTCTAATATATGTATTGAGTATGTATGTCATTTTTATATTTGACACAGAAAATGTAATATATATAAGAATAATTTGAAATATCACATCAGGAAATTAGAATTTTGGTTGGGTAAGTTAATATGACTATAGTTGACACAAGAACTAGGAAGTTCCAGTTTATTCTTAATGTTCCTATTTCTTTGTGGTGGTCTTTGATATAATATTTTACCAAAGTACACTCATTTTTCTACTTCGGATTTGAGCATTCTGGTCAAAATTGCAAGTCATGTGTCAATAAGACTTTGTACTGGATTTATAACAGGTGATTATTTAGGGTCAGCATTTTAATACTGTTAAGATTTTCTTCTTTCAGAGCATGTATAAGTGGGCAAACAATATAATAACAGCAGTTACACTGATCAGTGGAAGTCTGTTTTGGTTTCCAAAAACATCCATGTAGAAATCTTTGGTGACAAGGAAATACTACCATGTGTAATAATACTCTATGACAGTTGGTATAGCACCATTATGAAGGAGCATATTTATTGCTAACATCTTCAGTTAAGAACTAATTGATTTTGAAAGATAATTATCATTCTATGTTAAATGGAATAGCTTTGCCCCTATTCGGGGCAGAGTGTTTTTCATTTTTACTATATTCCTGGATTTATAGGTAGTCCTCAACTTATGACCACAATTGGGACCAAAATTTTTTGTTCTTAAGCAAGGCAGTTGTTAATGAGTCACACCCTATTTTACAACCTTTTTTGCCATGGTTGTTAAGTGAACCGTATGGCTGTTAAGCAAATCTGGCTTCTCCCATTGACTTACCTTGTCAGAAGCCAGCTGGGAAGGTCGCAAATGGCAGTCACATGACCCCAGGATGCTGCAGCCCTCATAAATACATGCTGGTTGCCAAGTGCCCTAAATTTGATGACGTGACTGTGGGGATCCTGCCATAGTTGTAAGTATGGGGACTAGTTGTAAGTCACTTTGGTCAGTGCCATTGTAACTTTGAACATTTATAAATCAAGGACAACCTGTACCAATAATCAGAGATTTCCCATTCCTGGTTCCATTCAGTTTTTGTCCTCATATAAATGTGAACTGATTCAGAAGGAATAGAAAAGTATTAAGGACTTTGCTCTATGCTATGTAAATGTACTTGCAGTTTGGATTCTACTGTATTACTGCATGTCTGGTATGCTAGAGGAATATGTTTAAATATATATGACAATTCTTTATCAGTAAGCTATCACTAAAATAGATTTGGGGAGCGCAGTAGTGGGTTCTAAAACCCTTTACTACCACTTCACGCGTGCAGAAGCATCCCAGGCAGGTGGGAGGAGCCTCCTGCCGCCGGCGCTACCGGTTCTTAGAACCGGGCCGAACCGGGAGCAACCCATCACTGGGGGAGGGTGCCAAAATAGTATTTGGCTCTTGGAAATCTTTTGAACAAGAAATCCACATTTATAATTATTTATGAAACTTCCATTGTTTTAGACAAAATGTTGCTCTAATTTGATTCTCTTACGCTTAATGTAGTAAATGGAAGAAAAACTGAGTTTCTGTTGAGCAGGGGGATGGGGAAGAGAATATCGGTTAAGGGAATGTGTTTTTGGCCATGCTGTAAAATTGCTACCTTCTGGAGGAGCAAAAAGCGCAAATTCTTTCTTTCTTTCTTTCTTTCTTTCTTTCTTTCTTTCTTTCTTTCTTTCTTTCTTTCTTTCTTTCTTTCTTTCTTTCTTTCTTTCTTTCTTTCTTTCTTTCTTTCTTTCTTTCTTTCTTTCTTTCTTTCTTTCTTTCTTTCTTTCTTTCTTTCACAGTGCAGTGCTTTGCTGGCGTTTTATTCAGGATCTGTTTCCAATCAGTGCTTAGACTGTGGGGGAAGGCACTGAGCTTTCACAGAATGGAAAAAAAAGTGTGCTTCCCCTGTTCAGCAAGTCCATGTGGCAGTCCTGGAGTGTGTTCCTGTGCAGTGAATCACCCCTTCCATTGTCCTGCTCCCCTTGCTTGGAGGAATGAAGCCCTTCTTCACCTGGGCTGCTGCCTGCTTACAGTTTGCACTTTTAGATAGGGGAGGGGAATGTTTGCTGGAATCAAAAGCGGGGGGGGGGGGAGCTGTTCCTTTCTCAGATGTTGTGCTCCTCCGAAGCTGTTATTCTTCTCTGGCTGGGGGGGGGGTGGCGCTCGAGCCTTTCCTGGTAGAGTATAGGTAATAGCGTTGCAGGAGAGTGGGCTATGAAGGGTGGAGCAGCTGGCATTCCCTTTTGTGGAAATTCAGAATAATCTTGCAAGATTATTCATCTCCATTTTGTAAGCCCTCCCAAAGTGACTGGACTCCATTCTGTCAGCACGGCCTTCTCCCTCCCCCCCCCTTTCTCAAGGGTTCCAGCTACTAGCATTTATGTTGGCATCTGCTTGACTTGCTGAACTGTGCCCAGAACTCAGAGAGGTGTTGGCTTTATGAATTCAAGGCTTGCTAGGGTAGTTTTTTTTTTTTTAATTTTTAATTAAAAAAAAAAGAAGAAAAGATTCAGCAGCTGCTTCATATTTTCCAACAGCTTTTCTTCTATGATAACCCGTTCCTTGCCAGGCTCCTCCGCCAGCTTGTGACAAACAACTGTAGCCAGACATGGCAATCTCAGCCTGCTTCTTATGAAAGCTCAAATGCAGGAGTTCCTTAAATGGAGATTTGATTTAAATCAGAGCAACATTCTGCTTGGCAGTGTTTGTTCTGACTCATTGGAGACTCTGTGTGCTGATCCCATCCCCCCATCTTCTCTGCTGCCCATATCTGTGTTCTGATCTTTCCCTGCTCACTCCTCAGTAAAGACCAGACCAGATAAATATATCTTTGTTAACCTTGTAATAGGATTAGTGCAGGTACAATACTTAGACACAGAGTGGGGGGAGAATTGCAAGGGGATTGGGAAAAAAAAATATAATGAACACATTCTACACCGTGAAATTATGTTCTTTGTTTATGCTCAAAAAATGCACAGGAAAGACCGACATGCCCCCTCCATTTACCATACGTTGCAGGATCACCTCTGTGCCCCCCCCCCCCAGCAACACATTATTACTTTTTGGTTACTTTTATTCTTTCAAAGACTAACCACCAACAGTATCAAGGACTTCACCATTTTATAAGTTTATGGTTGTCACCTGCACATAACACAAGTTTGATGTGTTTCTCATTTCTCTTTCCTCTTTTGATTCAAGCTTCTCCGATTATAGCAATAGCAATAGCACTTAGACTTATATACCGCTTCACAGTGCTTTACAGCCCTCTCTAAGCGGTTTTACAGAGTCAGCATATTGCCCCCAACAATCTGGGTCCTCATTTTACCCACCTCGATTATGTATTCTTCTCTTTGTTTTTGTCAACTAATTCGGTTGTCTGAATTGACCTTCAAGTGCCTTTGCCAATACATCCATGGGGCTTTTCATAGAAGTTAATTGGATTTTTTTTTTAATTTTTTTTTTTGGCAAGGACATATAGTGTTTTGATCCATTTGTTGGTAAACTCTTTCCATTTCCTGCAGGACTGTGGGGTAGGATGATATTGAGACTCTCTTCTCTCTGTGTGTCGCAATAGTTCATCTTGACTATCACATTACTGTGACCTGTTAGAAATATTAGGTCTGGTAGTCTAGGTTTCAGTGCAGGTGGCAAGTTATTAAATGAAATTCAGCTAATTAATTGATCCATCAGGTAGACATTAAGGCCACTAGAAAGAATTATACTTCTGAAGAAAACTAACTGTGACTTCTTTGGAATTCTATTGTAGCGTGTGGTCCTCCACAGTGTTTATTATGATGATATTCCTGAACCCTAGGAATATATTAAAGCTTTTTAAGCTGAATTTAAAAAAAAAAATCTATGCAAAAATGAACAAGACATGGCTAGTAAATATCTCAGGGATCCTTATTGGGTAAATTGCACTAAATTTGGGGAAATAGCTTTAGGTGCTTCACTACCTTTTGTAGTGCTTCCTTTTAATGAAAGTAAAAGGTACAGCAAGTGCCATTTGCTGAAATTCATGACTCAAGGTGTAGCAATTTCATATATTTCTTGTCGAGGAGATAAGGTGACTTTATGGATAGAGCATAGGGTTGAAATAAGGAGCACTTTTATCTCTCTTACTAGGAAAGTAAGTTGCGATTGCTAGATTAACTGTATTGTAAAAATACAAAGAATTGGTTCAATATTATTTGAAGAAGGGTCCCTACATGATTTATTAATTTAATTGATTATTGGCCATTAACTGATACAGAAACATTGAGGGCTGCCTGTAGACCATATTCTGCCTATGCTGATAACAGCATGAGTTCTATATGATGGCTAAAGTTCCTGAGAATTAATACCTGTGTCTTCTAATTAAGAAATCTGGTTTGTTTGTGATAGCAATTTGAAGGCTTGGTATTTCTCTGGACATTTCTGACTAATTGGAAGCTAGTCTATATAACCAACCGCTTTTGGATCTCTTTCCAACTTTTTATTGATTATGCATGGGCTGACTTTATAAATATAAATATATATATATGCTGTATTTTGTACCTTAATATAATATACAAAGTAAGAAAATGTAGGCTAGTGCAGCCTCATTCTCAACCATAGAAAAGCCTGTCTCCTTTCAGGCTATTGAGATGTTATTGCATAAGTGCATTGACATTGTCATGATCTTTGTATCTACATCTTTGAAACATGCTTTTCAATGAATGTCATCTTTCTTAAGATGTTAAATATATATTGCTATTTTGAATGGAATGAAAGTAAAATCAGAAGGATATATACTGTACGTTTATGTTCAGGAAGGCATTGTTCACCAATATATCAATAATCCTTCAAAGTACTTTTTAAGGCAAAGTCCATTTTGAACAGTTACAGACAATCATTCCCCCCCCCCCGTTCTCAATGTTAACCTGTGTCTAAGGTATACTTCATTTTGTTTAGCTAAGCCATGCAAATACAATTCTTGATTATAGGAGCAGTGAATGGGGAACAGAGTTATTAAATATGAGTGGCCTGAATTGTCATTATGTGAACTGTGAGAAAAGGAGTATCTAACTCTTCCTTGCTTGCTTTTGTGATGTTTTCTCCTCCCCCTTCATGCCTTTCCCCAGGGATTTTTCCTTAGGGATTTTTATTACATCATCTGTCCTTCAATTGATCTAGCTAGTGTCATGTTTGCAGCTAAATCTCTTATTACTGATTATTTTAGTTCTGATTTGGGGAAGCTTGTTCTGTCAGTTTTAGCATACTAAATTGCCCTAGAGTAATTTGGATTAATAATTCCTGTACAACGTTCCATTATATGATAATTCTCAAATACAACCCTGGGTTCAGCATAAGAAAGTTTTGTGTTAGGCTGTGCATAAAATTATACTATGAAGTACATGCAGAAACTGTTCAACTGTTTTGGGTTTCTGTTCCCATTCTATGCATAGATTGAATGCACTTTAATAACATTAAAGTTAATTAGCTTTTATTAATTGAGCATATTAGGCTTTTGAATTCTTTCAAGGGCTTCTGACAAACCAGGTTAAAAATCAATTATATCTAAAGAAAAAACTTAAGTGCCCAAGAAGGGATCAATAATCTATCAGAGAGTGATCGTTTCTTGTTTCAGAGGAATCATAAAACACAGATGTAAAGCTAATACATTATGCCTTGCTGCAGTTAGTATTGGAGCAAATAGTTTAGAAATCTTTCAGTAAAATAATTTGATAAGGATGTTACATTATTGACTATTAAAATATTTTGATTGATCAAAAAGGTGTTCTATTACTTAAAAGCATATGTTTGCCAATTTTAATAATGTATTAAAAAGTGTAGTTAATAAGCATTGCATCATTTTTGAGGTTGTATTTCTACGGTGTCTGTTGTGTAATTGTTTCATTTAAAAGTATACTTTTTTCTTAGAGTTAATATAATATTTATCAACCAGAATTTATTTTAGTTCTGATTTGGGGAAGCTTGTTCTGTCAATGGCAGCCCAGTTATTTTGTTAGGCATACATACATACATACATACATACATACATACATACATACATACATACATACATACATACATACATACATACCCTGCCTTTATTATTTTTCTAAATAATGCAAGACAGCATACCTAATACTCCTCCCTCCATCTATTTTCCCTACAACAACCTTATGAGGTGAGTTGGCTTGAGAGTGTGACTGGTATAAAGTCACCCAACCAGCTTTCATGCCTAAGGCAGGATTAGAATTTACAGTTTCCTGATTTCTAGCCTGGTACCTTAACCATTAGACCAGTGATGGCGAACCTTTTTCTTCTTGCGTGCCAAAAATGGGAGTGTGCGCGCGTGCCGGCACACAACCCCTCCCTTGCGCCACACTGCGCATGCGCACATCCCCGTACATGCGCCCCCCAGTTAGGCCGTTTTTCACCCTCAGGCTTCCTTGAAGCCTCCGGAGGGCGAAAACGGCTCAACGGGCAAACCGGAAGTCCGTTTTTCCAAACCTCCAGTTTGCCCTTTGGGCTGTTTTTCGCACTCCGGAGGCTTCCTCAAGGCCGATAATCAGCTGGCCAGCGTGCACATGCGCACTGGAGCTGACATAGGGCAACGCCTCACATGCCCTCAGATATGGCTCTGCGTGCCACCTGTGGCACGTGTGCCATAGGTTCGCCATCACGGCACTAGACCAAATTTTTGCCACTTAAATTGTGATAATTCTAAAATTGATTAAACTTGTATGCAGCCCATCTTCCAATGACTCTGGATGGCTCACAACAATCACATTAAAAAAAAATAGAATCAGTAAAAGATGGTAAGCACAAGGCGCCAGATTGAATGAATCAAGTGATCTAACTCTCCCTCACCAAAGGCCAGGGTGAAGAGACAGGTCTTCACCGCTGTTCTGAAAAACAGCAGAGGGGTGTCCATTTGAATCTTGAGAGGAACCTCATTCCAAAGAGCAGGCAGTGCTATGGAGAAGTCATAGTTCTGGGGTCCTGATGGATATACATTGTTTAATCTAAGGAACACCCCAACCAGCAAGTTCAAATTGGTTGGGCATGGGCAGATACTATGGGAAACAGTCCTTCCAGTACCTAGGCCCCATGCCATGAAGTGCTTTATAGGCAACAACTGAATCACACTCAAAAGCAAAGTAGCAATCAGTGCTCCTCCTGAAGCAGAGGTGTTAAATGGGCATGTTACTGAGGGGTATGCCCTTCACTACTTGCACTGCAGCATTCTGAATCAGTTGAAGCTTCCAGGGCAGACCCATGTAAAGCATGCTGCAGTAGTCATGCTGTGAGGTGACGAGGATAAGAATGATTATTGGAAGAGTCTATGAAATGGTGCAACTGGTATACAGGTAGTCCTTGACTTACAACCATTTGTTTAGTGATCATTCAAAGTTACAATGGCACTGAAAAAAGTGATGTGTTTATTTTTCACAGTTACGATTGTTGCAGCATCCCCACGCTCACATGATCAAAATTTGGACGCTTGGCAACTGGCTCATTTATTTATGCAGTGTTCCAGGGTCATGTGATTACATTTTGTAACCTTCTGACAAGCAAAGTCAATGGAGAAGCCAGATTCACGTTACAACTGTGTTACTTACCTAACAACTGCAGTGATTTGCTTAACGACTGTGGCAAGAAAGATCCTAAAATGGGGCAAAATTCAACAGCTGTCTTCACTTAGCAATAGAAATTTTGGGCTCAATTGTGGTCGTAAGTTGAGGACTACCTGTACCAGATGAAATGGTACAAAGACTTCCTAGCCACAGCTGCCACCTGATTTTCAACCCTCAGATTGCACATTAACCTTGAAGAGGAAAGTTATACCCCATCCAAGGTCAAAGATGGAGTATTCTAAGAAAAATGGGCTAAATATTGCCTGGGCAAATTATATATACCGTATTTTTCGGAGTATAAGACGCACCGGAGTATAAGACGCACCTTAGTTTTTGGGGAGGAAAATAGGGGGGGAAATCTGCCTACCAGGTATTCATCTGGCTAGCATCCTTAGTCTGGTCAGCTTCAGCACATTATTTTATCCCCTGGTTAGGGCTTAAAAAAACCTTCTTTGGAGGGAGTAGCAATGAAAAAAGCCTGCAAAGTCTTAGGGCTGGAAAAAACCTTTGGAGGGAGTAGCAATGAAAAAAGCCTGCAAAGTCTTAGCTGGAAAAAAAACCTTCGGAGGGAGTAGCAATGAAAAAAGCCTGCAAAGACTTAGGGCTGGAAAAAACCTTCTTT
>QLTV01004237.1:1731658-1769897 GCA_003457575.1 Thermophis baileyi | reverse complement strand
GGGGGGGGGAAAGGTGCGTCTTATACTCCGAAAAATACGGTATATATAATTTATTGTATAGGCTTATTCACTATTTGCAAAACTTATTTATGGTATTTTGTGTCCAGTAGAATTAAAACAGCATGCATTTATCCTGACTTAATATTTCCTAGTTTAGTATAAAGCATCATTTATACTTTTATATGCATGTTGACTCTTGAATGCCGTCTAATAATAATCACTTAATAATAATAATCACTTTCATATTTGAAATCACATATTAGGGCTGGGTACACTTCAGATTTGCTGGCAAAAAGTTATTTTGGGCCAATGCACACATTTGTTGCATTCCCCCCCCCCCTTGAATTGTAACCAGCTGCCCTCCTTAGGTACGGTATCATCTCAGAGAAGGACATGGCCAAAGGAAGATATGTATTTGGTTGAAAGAGCTGCATACAGGAGTTATGTGAAGGATCTTTTTGCCTTCACAACCAGAGTGCCATTCAACCCTATTGGATATTGCTGAAAAAATGCATCCAATATAACTATGGAATTATCTGCCTGACTAATGATAGTTAAGCTCAACTATTGGTAATTTCATGAATGCATCTGGATAGTTTTCATGTCAGCAGTACTCAAGGAACATACGGATCACGTGTTTCTCCAAGTTCAGGGTATTTAGCTAGTCTTGTTTCTTCTGCATCCGATGTTAGAAGAAAGCCAGCTCATGATACTGTATTCCCTCCCCCATTTGAAATCCAGGGAATGAATTATTCATCTGAGTTGGGCCCTTTGATTTGTAAAGGCGTTGCAGTCATTACATGGATATAAAATTACATATTATGCCCCTTTCATCCTTATTTATTACTTAGGATTTATATGCATGGAGTAAAATTATATATAATTCTACAAAAGGAAAACACAGTGTTACTATTCTGAGCTTTAAGGAGTGACAAACAACACAAGGAAATCAAATGGTTTGTAGTGAACATGTAGGTAACCTTATTTCAACTTTTCTCTTATATTTGAAACATGTTAGACTTTTAGGAGATTAAAAAGTAATTTATAGTGTGTTATCAATAGTAATATAAATGATTTATTGAATTTGACATTAAATTTATGTGAAAGTATTTTTGATTCAGGTTGGGCATCTAATGTTTTCCAGCTCTGTTTCAAATTCAAAAATGACTTTTAAATAGTATGTGTAGCATTGAGTAAATATTCTTTTTATGTTTGCTCTCTCCACCCCACATTCTTTCACTCCCCCACATACACATGCATATACACATTGTGTGTTCACTAAAGTTCCTTGGATGTCAATTACTTTGTTTTTCTTGTAAGTTATTTTTTTTAATGTTTCAGGTTCTGATTTCAATTTTGGAGTTGAATGTATTAGTTTGAAATTTTTTTTTAGGGTTTCTGATTTGTGTTTTTTTAAGTCAGTCAAATAT
This sequence comes from Thermophis baileyi, assembly GCA_003457575.1. Classification (NCBI taxonomy): domain Eukaryota; kingdom Metazoa; phylum Chordata; class Lepidosauria; order Squamata; family Dipsadidae; genus Thermophis; species Thermophis baileyi. The sequence goes on along the minus strand of QLTV01004237.1, from coordinate 1,768,467 downwards.
GGTTCTGCAATTTTTTTGAAAATTAAATTAAAGGGTTTCATTTAAAGTTTTAAAAGACAAACTGTAGTTGCTACTTGTACCTTGAAGGGAATCTGCAATCCATATACCAGCAAGAGCTTTTGGTTGTCTTAAATTCCTTTTAAATTTAATTTGAAAATGATCTAAAGAATAAGGAACATGGAATCTGTTTTTTTTCCCCTTTTAAAATATTGTTGATATCTTTGTTTTAGTTTTGTATCTTGCTCTCAGGTAATTCAAAGGAGATTTTCACATCATCTTTTGACCACTTGGATGGGGCTTTATATTGTGTTATTTCACAGGGGAAAGTCAGTGGATATTAGTTTTCGAGACAGAAAAACCATGTTCAATTCTCACTTGGCTCTAAGGCTTTCTGGATAGCCATAACTGCATTACTATCTGTTAAGATGCAACTATACCAGGGGTGAAATTCAGCAGGTTCTGACAGGTTCTGACAGGTTCTGGAGAACCGGTAGCGGAAATTTTGAGTAGTTTGGAGAACTGGCAAATACTACCTCTGGCTGGCCCCAGAGTGGGGTGGGAATGGAGATTTTGCAATATCCTTCCCCCAGAAGTGGGGAGGGAATAGGGATTTTGCAGTATCCTTCCCCTGGAGTGGGGTGGGAATGGAGATTTTGCAGTATCCTTCCCCTGCCACGCCCATCAAGCCACGCCCACAGAGAGAGAGAAAGAGAAAGAGAAGAAAGAAAAAGAGAGAAAGAAGAAAGAAAGAAAAAGAAAGAAAGAAAGAAAGAAAGTAAAAAAGAAAGAAAAAGAGAAAGAAGTAGGTAGGTAGGTAGGTAGGTAGGTCTGGGCAAAATGTATTATTGAGTTTAATATATAGTATTTTAAATTCATGTGTAGTTCTACATCAATAATAGCTACTGTTGTGGAAACAGCATAGGTAACTTATGAAGATAAAAAGAACTTGATGTCAAATTGCTGTTGTTGCTTGCATCTCATATGAAGTATAGCAACTAGCTTTATCATGACACAAATTGTGAAGATAAAACATTGCTCAGAGGCTTTCTTGGGAAGAGGAATCATAAAAGCAATATGTTTTATCTATTTACTTCAGTCTCACATCTCTGTTTTGTTTTTCTCAGATCCCTGTAAGTATAATATAAATAAAGCCTAAATGAGAGTCAGCTTCTTCTATAAACTTTGGCACTATCCAAAAAGACCAACTTAGTCACTTTGCTGTTTTACTTTATTGTGCTTTGATTTTATTTTTACACATACATGCACATACATGCATAAACACACACAGAGACAGATACCCCGAGATATATAGACAGTCCCTTCTGTCTAATATACAATTTGCTTGGCAAATTATAGATCTTTCACTTTTCAACATTATTGTTTGTGTGATAAGGTTGGAATTGTAGAAAGAAATTTCTTCTGGTAATAAACCTTACTGGTAACAATCTAAATGCAAACATTTTGTTTTTCTGGAATTTATCTTATGCTGCACCTGCATTCTCACAGCTACCTCAGGTTACCTGTCAACAATTTTAAAAGTAGCCAGTTAGAAACAGAGAAATGAAATGTGGATTCCAGTGGTGAAAGCAGACATACTTTGGTGTGAATAGATCTTTCAGCATGCATTATGATTTTAGCCTGTAATCTGCCTCCCACCTCTCTTTCCTCCTACCAGACATGTTCCAAAAGGCTTGTATCTGCAAAGAGTAAATCTGAAAGTAATTGGGCTATGGGAGTACAGCCAAGAGGGAACCTTCTGGAATCAGCAGTTCCGCAAACCTTTAGGAAAAGCCTATTTAGAAATCTATTTTAGTTTTTTTAACAAATGAGTGTAGTTTATTTTTTTAATCATTGAAGAGGTTAGCATATCCGTTATCCCACATGAGAAAGAGCATTGATGTCAGTTGATTCACATGGAACATCACAACAGTTACAGAATTGTGGCTATTTATTAAATGTATACGCCACCCATCTCAATCTGCAAACTGTCAGGGCTAAACATCCATTGCTTGAGGATGTTGATTACAAAAAAAAGTGCATTCAGTGTGTTATGCTATTAAAATTAAGCTAATTTGGTATCAAGCCGCCTCAGTTTTCCTTCTGTACATTGTTTGGTTGCTTGGAAGATAATTGAAGCAATCACATTTATAAATTGCTGGATTTCTGAGGTGACCAGTAGAAGTTTCAGGAAAAAAGGATTGCACAAGAAACAACTCTTAAGAGAATTTTTATTGGGCTGACTAAATTCAGAAATATTTATTGATCTATTTAAATATGAAATGCCACAAAGATTGTACAGCAGGGTGATAATTCTGATGGGATGGTAGTTGGCACATTGGTAATTTTTCCTGCTAATGATAGTTTGCTGTTTTGCTATTTTTCTTCTTTAGTTCACCAACCAAGTAATATCTTTCCCTCAATATTTAACTATACCATCTGCAAATGTGAATGATAGGTAATTATGCTTTTGAATTCTATTCTGAGGTGTGTAACCTGTTTTGACAAAATTGAGGCCTAACTCTTGTTGAATTAGTGGCAATTACATAGTGTGATAAGATCCAAAGGACCAGCAAGGCTTAGATAAGACAGGTAAAACTGCACCTCTGTTTATAGGATTCCATGTCCTGCCTATTAAGTATTTATAGAGGCTATCTTATGCTTGTGAATTTGGGAAGGCTTGCATTCTGGACTTTATTTGATTACACTGAGATCTAAATACTGGAGTTTTGCATACCAGATCTATTAGGAGAAATGGCTTTGACCTAGCCTTGTAAAATCTTTTTAGACCATTAAACTTTCCAGAGTAAAATAGTCTGTCATAATATCAGCATCAAAAAATTGAGTTTTACTGGCTGACCAAAATATTTATTGTGAGAATGCAGCTTCAAATATTTAGGTAGGCAATTTAGGAGAACGTTTTAGTCAAGCAATTCTCTGTCTAAATTTATTTTATAGGGTTATTTTAATAAGAAATTCTGGGAGTTATGTCAAAATATCTAGAAGGGTCTAAGCTAAGATTGGGTTTTATAGAAGAATTGGGGAAAATTGCAATGTTGCTTTGAATGACTCAAACAAGCATAAATCAACTTTAAAAATTCTTCCAAATTGAGACATAATATATCAGTTTTATAGGAGGTTTATTACCCTTGCAGATTAATTTGTTTTTAACCAGGGCAGATACAAGATTTTGAAAAACGCTGAATATTGTTTCCAAGGGAGTTTTTAAACAAACTTTTCCCATCTTCTCCTGAGGATATATTTGACTTTCATTTCAACATGCTGGTTGAAAGATTATAGAACCCAACACATCTGCAGGATACTGGGATACAATAGGGTGCCTTAAGGCCCTAGCATTGTAATATAAATCATAAGCAAAAATATTGCCCCACTAGGATAAGCATGCTGATTTTGAGATGCAGTATCCTTCTCCCTCCCCCCTTTTTTGGCTATAGGTGAAAACTGACCAGGTTCACATATCAGGCCAAGACTTGAGGTTGCTTGGTTTGACTAATGCTGTTGTATGTACACTGCTATTATGATTAGTGACCTAGGGTTTATGGCTTAGTCTGTAGCTTATTCAATTAATCACATTGATTAATTGTCTTAAAACATGTTATCTCAAAGCAGATGTAAGCTTGTTGGTGTCAGCTACTGTAGTTTGAGGGGTAAAGTACTAGTATACTAGAATATGCCTTTATTGATATTAAATCAGGAAATTTTAAAGGGTCTGTCCAAGTGTCACTTTCTGAAATGGGAAACCAGCATTCAAAAAAGATATGGAGAAAATCAGTTGGATGGGAGGAAGATTCAGAAACTTCCATTTTCTTCATCATCCATCTCACCTATTTTTATGCATTTGCTTGTTATTAGAGGAAAGCATTCCCCATCCCTTCCATCTGCCCTTTCTTACTTTGCTTCAAATTCATGTCATATTGTTTCCAGTTGTTTGCACACTGGCCATAGTTTATTGTCTTGTATTACTTTGTATGATTCAGTCAGCTGTATGTTGCATTCTTGCTATGCTAGAACTGATCTGTACATTACAAATGCCTCTGTATACCTAGCCTGCAGCATCTATCACTGGAATGAAAGATTTAGAGCACAAAATGAAGCTTCCAGAAGAGAAAAGATTGTACATGAAATATGTTACATTGCATGCCCTTCCTCCACAAAGGAAATGGAGCAGCGTCTGGCTTACTGCTCTTTCAAGCTCTGCAATCTCTTTCAAGACATTCCACCCTCCCAGCAATTGATTCCATATGTTCTCTCCCCTCCCCTACAGCATTCTTTCCTTTCACCATCTCCTGTTTTAGCTGGCTGCTGAGCCTGCAGGTTTCTGCTCACTCTCCTTGGGTTGGTTCCCCCCCCCCCTTTCTGGAATCAATAGCTTTCAAAACTGAATAAAGATCGTATGCATGAAAATACACAAATGGCTCTGCATTACATAAGACCAAACTCGAAAAGGTTTAACCAGAAATTTGGGGTTTAGGTATTTGTAGTCTCTCCTGTCCCAAAAGATGGAAAGAATTGCATGATATCTCAGTGCTGCTGGTTGTGCATCTTGGGAATGAATTCTGAATCCGCAGTAATCAAATATGCTGCTGTTACAGTAAACTGGACACAGCTTGAATTGGGCAATTTAGATCAGAAAGCCTGCAAACTGATGACAATGCATAATGCATTGCATGCACAAAGTGATGTTGATCGACTATACTTAGCATGAAAAATTGGAGGCTGTGGTTTACTGCAGGTAAAGAGACAGTTGTAGAAGAAAAACATGGATTAAATGATTACTTCAAGGCAAGCAAAGAGAAAATGCTGATAGTGGTTTGCAAAGAAAACACTGAAAGTAGCAGAAGCAAAAAAAAAAGAGATAAAAATAAATTATTGGAAAACTGTTCCAATAATTTGAGAAGAAAATTTGAGAAGTAAAACATTACATGGCTAAGACATAAAAGAAACTGGTGACAAAGTGGAGAAGACCAGAAATTCTCACTGGGTACAAGCAGACACTCATCAAGAAAGAAAAGGTAGAATTAATTTTGTAGCTCAAGAATAAGCATTATGAAGAACTATGGCAAAATGAGGGATTCAACCTGTATCAAACATCAGAAAATGCACACTTTGTAAAGAAAATGATCAGTCCATGGATTACAGAATTAGTGGGTGCAGCCAAATTGCTCATACTGATTATAATCAACACCATGACAGAATAGCCACTATGATCAGTTAGCATCTGTGAAAACTTGAAATTTCTGAGTATCCCCATTATAGTATAAGACGAAATGAAAAATTGTTGAAAATGTTTAAATGTTATAAGATGTTTATAAGAGCATATGAACTCATTGCTATCTAGAACACATAACAAAACAAAAATTGAAAAGAGTCATTTTTGTAGATGAGATAATACCCAGGAATAGCAGAATTGGAAAAAGAATTGGAAAAGTTATAAAATACAGAAACCTAATTATTTAAAATGGGTAGATTATGGAGAAGATCTTGTGAAGTTGTCCCTATAGTTACTGATGTATTAGGTGGAACAACAAATAGATTAAACAGATTTTTACAAGAACTATGTATTCTCCAGTGTGCTGAGCAGAGAATCCAAGGAAAGGGTTAACTCTGCCTTTCTGCCCGGAGACTGAGTCATCAAACTGGTCACGCCTCCTGCGTGCTCCCCCAGTTTCGACTCAGTCTTCGCCCAACAGAAACGTATTGTGAAGATCGGAGTCAGACTTAGAAAGTTTCCCTTTCCTTGGATTCTTCGAGCTAGATAAGTGTGCGGATTAGAGTTTGATCACGAAAGGAGCGATCTGGAGGGTGGCTTCCTGGTCTGTCCGGTAAGCCGCCAGGCCGGCTCAGCGAAGAGCCGAGGTCCCTGCCATTCCTGTGCTTGAGCAGAGGGGGGATGAATCACCGTTCCGGCTCACTTAAAGGAGCTGGCACCATCCCACGAATCATGGAGGGAACTCAGTCACTGCCCGCGGTCTTACCCGGGCATACTACTAGCAGCAAAGTTGGCACTATTACAGCCAAGGCAGCAGAGTTCTTTGAACGAGCCTGCTGACGATCGGAAGCCCCGGAAGCCAAAATGGCGACTCTCATGCCTATGGGCAGCCAGGCGGAGCCGGGTGTGAGCAGGATAGACAGGGATGTCCCTGCAAAGACCCCAGCAGCAAGAGGCAGCTCCTCAGGCCAAAGAGCGGCAGTTAAAGGAGCAGCGGCACAAATCAAGGCTAAAGCCTTGTCAACCAAGAAGGGGAGTAAGGCAGAAGAGGAGGCCAGAAGGCGCCAGAAGGCCATCAACAAGGAAATGGCCAAAGCAGAGAGAAAGCTAGGCGCCAGGGACAAGGCAGCCCCTCCAGGGGAGAAGCTGTGCCTTCCCACGCCTTTGGAATGCAGCCTGTGCAACCTCCCAGGGAGGTCTCTCAATTGCATTCTCTCAGCTTCCGTGCCTGGTCTCCAGATGGCGCCAGAGGACAAGCCTCTCAGTCCTCAAGAACAGGAGAGGAAAATTTCTCTACGCCAATTCCTCATTTGCCTGAAGCAGAAACAGGTTGGTTCCCTCCTCTTAGGAGGTCAACTGTGATGCCTGAAACTACCTTTACAGCAGTGGGACTCCACCCAGGGAGGGCCAGCGGCCTGAGATTTCTGGCCAACTAAGATCTCTGATCTCAGAGGCAATAGTGCAAGGGATCGCTGCAGGATTGCAGCAGGGACACCCATCTGCCTCTGTGGCTTCTGAGGCTACCCCACATCTGAGCAAACATCTGGCTCCTCTGGCCCAGACGGACTGGTCAAGGCCGATTCGCAGTCTCCATCCTTCCAGAGCAGGGAATCCCTCTCGGGTGAGGAGGATCCCAAGGATCTAGTGTTGTCAGAGGATGAGGGCATGACCCCAGATCCTCCAGCTTTTTCAGGACTATTTCGTCCCAACCTCTTTAAGTCCTTGCTCTACAAGGCAAAGACCACTGCCCATCTGGGAGATGACTCACTTACATCGGAGTCAGCCTTGGGCATTTCAGACCCGAGCAATTTGCTCTTTTCCAAACCAACAATGGAAAGTGAGGAGATTCCCTCACCCAAGCTCTTTCAAGATGTGATTAAGAGGCAATGGACCAACCCAGCTGCATATCCTCCACTTAATGCAACTGAGAAAAAAATTTACAATGTGGCCGCCGACCTTTCTGAGGATCTGCAACCACCAACAGTGGACGCTCTGGTTGCGGCCCTCACATCATCTTCCATCCTCTCTATGGATGCAGAGGATTCTCTGAAAACTGAGGACAAGAAGGCGGAACTGACTCTCCGCAAGGCTCACCAGGCAGCGGCTTGGGCGGTCAAGGCAGCGATGGCAACATCCTTCTTTAACAGGTCTTCCTTACTCTGGCTGCCCAGTTGCAAGTGAGAGTGCCACCTGAGGACACTCGGTCCCACCAGGACATTAACAAACTGGTGGCGGTGGTGGCATTGTCGTCTGATGCCACTTTGAATGCCGCCAAGTTTGCTTCTAGGGCTATTGCCTCCTCGGTAACTGCCCGTCGTCTGCTGTGGCTTCGCCATTGGCAGGCAGATACCAGATATAAATGGAAGCTAGCCTCTGCTCCCTTCAAGGGCGGCAAGCTTTTTGGAGAGGCCCTGGATCCCATCTTGATGGAGACCAAAGACAGGAGGAAGGTACTGCCGACCTCGTACAGATGAGTTGACTGCCATCCCTTGCCGTATTTTCGTAGGCCTTCCTTTCGGGCTACTGACACAGGGTTTGACACATCTCACCCCCAGAGGACGTATTCCAATCGGCAGGACCGGCAACCGGATAGATCCGGATTCAAGGACAGGAGCAGACAGAACTTCCAGGGCAAGTGGCCCTTTCGTGGTACGGGAAGTCACCCCTTCCGGCGCTTCAAGTGACTGCAGGCCCAGTCCTCCCATCGGCGGACGCCTGGCCCTATTTGCCAATCAGTGGGAGGCGACCATGACAGATACCTGGGTCCTAGATATGGTGAGGCTTGGGCTCACTCTAGAATTCCTCTCCACTTCCCCGAGGTTCTTTATACGTTGCCCCATTTCAAAGGACAAGGCAAAGAGAGGCCTCATGGAGGCAGCTATCCAACACCAGTTAGATATCCAGGCTATACAGCCGGTCCCAGAGGACCAACAGGGGCAGGGATTCTATTCCATCTTGTTTATGGTCCCAAAGAGCTCGGGGGGGGGTTGGGGTGGAGGGCAATTTTGAATGTAAAAAGATTGAACAACCACCTCATTTAGAAGAGATTCAAGATGCAGTCACTCCAGTCCATATTGGAGAGCATCCGGGAGGGCGACTTCCTGACTTCAGTAGACCTGACGGAGGCTTATCTCCATGTACCTATACTACCAGCTCACAGGTGGTTCCTGCGCTTTCACTATGCGGGTCGCCATTATCAATACAAGGCCCTACCATTCGGCCTATCCTCGGCACCCAGGGCTTTCACAAAAGTGTTGGCAGCGCTGGCAGCACACCTCAGGGCGATGCCAGTGCGAGTCCTATGCTACCTGGACGATATTCTGATCCAGTCCTCATCTCACCTCCGGGCAAGGGAGGATCTGCAGATAGCAATCTGGGTCCTTCAGGATCACGGGTTCTGCATCAATCTAGACAAGAGCCACCTGGTTCCGACCAACAGATTGCTCCACCTGGGGACGGTGATAGATACCACCTTGTGTGAGGTATCCCTTTCTCAGGAGCGCCAGGAGAGTTTAAAGGCCTTGACAGTTCGGATCCAGAAGGAAGGAATAGTGCCCCTGTCACTCCTGTCACAACTTCTGGGCAAGATGGTGTCGTGCATCTCCATCGTCCCTTGGGCAAGGCTACATGCCAGAGCTCTGCAATGGTTCCTCCTGCCCTACCAAAGGTCAGGAAAGAGCAACTCCTCCATCAAGGTCTGGGTTCCTCTAGACGTGCTCCAGCCCTTTAGGTGGTGGAGGTCCCAGGCCATCACCAGAGGTTGCATATTCAAGGAGCCCGACCACCTGACCATCATGACGGATGCCATTTTCGGATGGGGCGCTCACCTCCAATCACTGCTGACGCAGGGACAGTGGGCTCAGGCAGACCTGGAGCACATCATCAACTGGCTGGAACTCAGGGCAGTCCATCTGGCCCTCAAACAGTTCCGGGACACGGTATCCGGCTGACATGTTCTCATCCTGATGGACAACGTGGCCACCAAGGCCCACATCAACCGCCAAGGGGGTACCCATTCTTGGCCCCTCATGCAAGAGGCCAAACAATTGGGCCTTTGGGCAGAGAAACACCTACTGTCCCTCAGGGCAGAGCACATATCAGGGGTGGAGAATGTACAGGCGGACTGGCTCAGCAGAGCTACAGTCGACCGCTCAGAGTGGCGCCTGCATCCCGATCTGTTTCAGGAGTTGTCACGATGGTTCGGTTCCCCAGTTCTGGACCTGTTCGCCACTCCGTCCAACAGCCAGCTTCCCAGGTTCTATACCAGGTTCGCGACGCCAGGGGCGGAGTGAGTCGATGCTCTCCGCAGCCCATGGCCCCATGGGCTTCTGTACGCCTTTCCTCCCCTTCCCCTCATTCCAAGAGTAATCAGGAAAGTGCTGTCAGAGAGAGCAGAGATTCTGCTCCTTGCCCCCTACTGGCCCAGAAGACCATGGTTTGCTGACCTGGTCAACTTGTCGGTGTCCCAGCCATGGAGGATTCCTCAGGACAGAATCTCCCTCAGCCAGGGGGTCCTGGTCCATCCAGAGCCACAATAGTTGACCGTCTGGCACTTGAGCAGAACGTTCTGAGATGTAACAACTTTTCCTCCAGGGTGATATGAACCATCCAGGCGTCAAGGAGACCATCCACCAATAGAATTTATGGAAGACCTTTTGCGCCTGGTGTTCCAAAGCTGGTTTGGATCCCACATCTGTATTGGTGGCCCAGATCCTGGAATTCCTCCATGAGGGTCTAGACAAGGGCCTGTCCCCCAACACTATTCGCAGACAGGTAGCAGCTCTGTCCTCAGTGTTGTCTTGCGGAGATTCAACATCGCTCAACATCCGACCATGTGCAGCTTTCTCAAGGGCGCAACTACAGGCTCTCACTGCTATTCCGTTTGAACCGCTCCGTGCGGCCAGTCTACGCTTTCTTACCTTCAAGGTGACCTCCTTTGTGGCCATCAGATCGGCCAGACGGATTTCGGAACTGGCGGCCCTTTCTATAAGGGCGGACCTGTGAGTGTTCCACTTGAATAGGGTGGTTCTACGGCTGGATCCCACCTTTGTGCCCAAGGTGAATGCCTTGTTCCGTAGGGCACAGGAAATAATTTTGCCTGATTTCTGTCCAAGCCCTTCTCATGCCCTGGAAAGAAAATGGCACACACTGGATGTTAGGAGGAGGGACCTCCGGATTTACATTAAAAGGACTTCCTCTCTCAGGAAAATGGAGTCACTCTTTGTGTTATCCCAGCCCACTTCACTAGGCATGAAGGTCACTCCATCAACCGTGGGTAAGTGGATTAGGGCATGCATTGCAAAGGCTTATGAACTCCAGGCACTTCCAGCGCCTAGGCAGGTGACAGCTCATTCCACCAGGAGTGCGGCCACTACAGTGGCGTGGGCTACATAAGCCTCCATCGATGAGATCTGTTGAGCAGCAACTTGGTCCTCTCCATCCCCGTTCATTAGGCACTACAGACTCGACGCCTTCGCTTCAGCTGAAATGGCCTTCGGCAGACGGGTGCTACAGAGGGTGCATTTTGCTTCAGGGACTCAGGACCAGGCCAACACCCACCCTTAGGACTACCGGCTTTGGTATGTCCCTTTCCTTGGATTCTCTGCTCAGCACACTGGAGAAGGGGTGTTGGTCTTACCTGATACACTCCTTCTCGGTGTGCTGAGAGAGAATCCAACCCCACCCTGGCGACCGTCTGGTCCAAGAGTCCAGGAGTGGCCTGAACCAGCACTGTTGAGATGTCAAGTTATGACTTTGTCGAAACTGGGGGAGCACGCAGGCGAAGGAGGCGTGACCAGTTTGATGACTCAGTCTCCGGGCAGAAAGGCAGAGTTAACTCTTCCCTTGGATTCTCTCTCAGCACACCGAGAAGGAGTGTATCAGGTAAGACCAACGCCCCTTTCAGCTATATTTACAATAGATCTACAAACAATTCCTCCTCCCTCCTTTGCTGGGTACATGTTATATCTTATAATGCTATTTGGATAATTCCTTTGTTCCTGAGAGAAATTTGAATTTCCAATGAAAACAATAATCTGATTATTTTTATTTGTTCTTTGTGTTATTCCTTGATGAATAAAAGAACAATAACAATATCTCACATTTACTTTATATAGATGATCTGAAGTTTTATGGAAAAGCAAAAATTGAAAATGAAACATTGACAAATACTGTAAGAATTTTTAGTATGGATATAGTAATGGAATTTGGCCTAGAGAAATTTGCTGCAGTAGCAATAAATTGACGTAAAATCACAAACAGTAGTGGAATGCCCAAACCATCAGGAACCATCAGAACAAAGCCTACAAGTATCCAAGTTGGATAACATCAAGCACAGACAATGTGATTAGTAAAGAATACATCCAAAGAGTGCAGAAATTGCTAACTTAATGCAGCCTTGTAACCATAATAAAGATTTGATTTGATTAAACCTGAGTTTCCTTGTTCTTAGTCCAACCCTTCAACTACAACTCACTGGCTGTGATATTGTCATAATTTTTCTTTGTCAGACTTTCCTTTAATTAAGGAAACCTAAAATTGGTAATATTAAAAAGTATATGAAATAAAGTCAGTTTTGCTAGCAACATAAGTACTTCTAAAATTATTTATCATAATTTGATTTCTGAGTAGCTTCCTTAGCTTTGTAACTAAAACTATGAATACATGTAATTAAATAAGTAAGCCCATATATATTTCAAGAGATGGGGAATAAGGAGATGAAGTCACTAAACCTTCCATGCTATCCACCATTTCCCTATACAATGCAGAAATTAGATTAGCCATGTTGTGGTCTTCCAAAATTCTCCAGGATGCGTTAGTAGTTCTAATATTACATATTTTTTTCATACTTGATTTAATACCAAGTGATACACCAACACCATTCTTTTTCTTGCTTTTCCCTTGTTTGCCCAACCCTTTCCCTAAATTTATTTTTTGTTTTGTCTTGGGTTTCACCATTTAAAATTTTGTGCCAAGTATTGTATCCAATATTTTTAAAAAAATCAATAAAATTGGAAAGAATAAGTTATGTATAAATGTAGCTTTTAATATTCTATACAAATGTTGCAAATGGTTACACTTGTCCTTTTAATAGTATAAATGTACAACAAATCAAGATACTGCTTAGATTGCATGCAGTTAATATTCCAATTATAGTATTTTTGAATTGTGCATTCACTTTTAAATTTAATACAGCCACATTTCCTATGCATTTTGTTAGCCATTTCCTCTCATCATGCTGATCTGAACTTTTAAAACATATTATTCCTAAATGCTGATCTGAACTTTTAAAACATATTATTCCTCTCTGTCAGTTCTTTAGTATTCCTATATTGACCTGCAAAAAAAATCTCTCTTTATTTTCCCTATTCATTTAATTTCTTCTATCATGCCACTATACACAATATTTGGTGCTGTGTTTCCCTGTTTACTTTTTATATTTTCATCCTTTCCTTAATATCATAGCTAGGTCTTTATCTGCATGCTAGTAATTATTTTTATAAATTATAGTACAAAGCTTAAAAGATAGGCAACATTATAGAAGAGAAAAAAACAACAAGGCTTAAAGTATCAAGAGAAGCTACAACACCAAGTCAAGATTAACAGGATGAAAATAAGCAGAACTTGGTTTCATAGTGAGACAATTTACTACAGCAGTGCTTTTGGTTTGCTATATGTTTTCTTCAAGTCCTAATTTTTTTAATAAATATACTAAAATAAAACAAGATCTATTCCAGATCCAGTAGAAAGAGCCACTTTGGTCCAGTGGTTATGGCAGCAGGCTAAAAATCAGGAAGCTGTGATTCCAGTCCTGCCTTAGGCATGAAAGCTGGCTGGGTGACTTTGGGCCCGTCATTCTACCTCAGCCCCACCCACTTCACAGGGTAATTGTGGGGAAAATAGGAGGAGGAAGGAGTATTATGGTATGTTCTCTGCCTTGAGTTACATATAAAATAATATGGGTAGAATAAAAAAATGAATAAATAAACACAGGACTACAAATCTTAAATTGAATAAATTATCATAGATGTTTCAAACCATAGTTCATTTAGTAGTCAGCATCAGAGGTGGGTTCCTCCCGGTTCGGACTGGTTCTATAGAACCGGTAGTAAATTGGCGGCCTGGGTCGCTAGAACCGGCAACAACCCAGGCCTGCCACGCCCCTGAACTGGTTCTTTTGATGATGCTATAGGCACCGCCATTTTGTTTTTTGCTTCTGCGCATAAGCTTTTTTTAAGCACTGCGTATGCACGAAGCATATGCGAAGCGCACTGCGCATGTGTGGTGCGCACCCACACCCGCACAGCGCGGCACTGAGCGAACCGGCAGCGAAGAAAAGAAGAACCCACCCCTGGTCAGCATACCTGATTTTTATATGTATGATATGAATGCATTAGACTAAGTTGAGAAAGAGCCAGTGTGAAAGTTAGTTCTCACAATGTCAACAGCATGATAGCGAATAGGACACTTACAAAACTTCATAACCAGTGGAAACAAGCCAATCTGCTCAAAGGAAGGGTCCAAATAGTCAGATAAGTAGGGTAGGAAAGAGAAAAGTACACAAGATGTTTTAGATATTGTTTCTCCTTATAAAACATGTTCTTGAAACACAACAATTTCTGGAAGTATTTCGTTATGGCTTTCTCTTTTTTCCCCCACTCAATATTATATATCTTATATTTTTGGGTTTACTGTGAGCTTGCCTGTAGAGCAAACCCTGGGAATGGAAAGTATCTGGATAATTTGGAGCCACTCACTCACTCTCTGCTCAGCCTAGCTCATAGGGTTGCTTGTGTAGGGATAAAATGGAGAGCATTACTTAAACAGTCCTGGAATTTGAGAGGACAATTGACATAAATAAATCTAATATAAATAAATGCTAAAAACGGTATACATGCAATGGTTTGGTCTTCTCCCTGAATTTGTAGTCCAATGAGAGATGATATTTACAAGGCAATCCTGACATTAGAGGCTCTGAATTATCTTATGCCCTCTAGTAGCAGGCTGGCAATTTGCAGCTGCTTATGGCTTTCTGGCTATAATTTCTTCTCCTCTGCAAGGACCATAAGAAACCAGAGATGTGGGCATCTGTAAAGGTATTAGTAATTGGGTGCATGCTTCTGTTTCTTTCATTGCTTATGCTTTCTCATTTAATCTTTAATCATATTCATTTCTTTGCAAAAAGAACTCCAATGTATGCTGGCTGCATATATACTTAACATTATTAAATATTATTTACAATATTGAACTGCAGTAGCAAATGTAGTGGCAAATGCCAGTACATAGAACTGGAACATTATATTGGGTAATAGAAAGGGTTCATAAATTTCTGGAGTTGTTTTTATCTAATGAAAATTTAGGCAATTTCTATAGTTAGAAATTGACTATAGAAAGAAAAATCCACTATAATAAAGTGCAGTTGTGTTGACTGGTTAGCACATTGAACTAAAAAATAGAAACCATTTGCTTTTCAACATTTTGGTTATTGTAGGATCAGTCATTTTTAAATTCAGGGGAAATCCAAATCCTTGAATGCTTACTTTATAATTGAGTTAAAAACAGAAAAAAAAAAGCTTTATTTTGTGCTACCTGGAATAGAATATTATTGTGTGCTTCTCCATCTATGTCTGAATTATTTTTTGAAGCATGTGTAATTAAGAAGTAGGGGAGGGAGAATCTGATCTCGTTGTATAACACTGTATACTATTAGAACTGAGTATTACAAAACAATGCTTTTTGTGTAGACATGTAGAAACAGCATCTTTAAGAGTAGTAATCATTATGTGTTCGCGTGTAATATTTGGAATTCCGGAAATAAATTGTTGCCGCCATTCTTTCATCTCCCAGTATGTATCTATATATCACCCTCTCATTGCTCTGGTATAGACATATATAATCCTAGGAGACATTGTCCACATAGGCTAGTATCAAAACAAATATAGGACACAGCTAATATCTGAATGATTAGTTAGAAGTGTTCTTCAATTCAATTCAACATTTTATTTGCCAAAAATGAGAGCTGAAGGCCTATTGATAAAGGATGGGAAACAGTTGTTTAATCTGTTTCAAGATTTAATCTGTTCAGATTTTTTTTTCTTTTTTAGATATTCAACAGTGATCTCTTTGATACTTCCTTATGTCAAAGCACTGTTTCTTAAATTAAGTATTTTCTGACAGGCATGATGAGTTTGTATCAGCTGGTGAGAAGATCCAGAAGAAATTGTTTTGCAGACTTGGATACATTCAGTTTCATTACCCCAAAGTATAGCCTATGTATGAATCAAGATGGTCTCTTGAAAAAGAATTTTCAGACAAAAACCTTTGTCTGAAAATTCATGAAGTATATGAGCTTTTTAATGAAAAAGATGTCAAAGTCCCACCACCTTTTCCTTTAAGTTATATTTTTTCCAAGGGGATTTTCAGCACTCTATACCAAAGATCCAGTATTGAAAGAATGTTATACAGATATTTTCTATAACAAATCTTGCTTCAGACATTGTTGAAATATGCTATCAGTCACATGCATTCCATTAAAATTCAGATTCAGTAAGTATATTAAACGTGGGAAAATGAAGAGCACTTTTAAAATACACTTTTATTTCAGCATATTTTTTCTTTTTCGATCATTAAAAAGTCATCAATGTTCAGTAGACTTGGAAAAAAATGAAGAAATGCTGTGCCTAAAATACTGATTTAACATGCTTTAAATATACTAGTATGACAACATAACATATTTAATGCTGATATGTAGGCATTTATTTTGCATCTCCCTTAAGATCATTTTATTTTATATACTGTTCTTTGATGCTACCTGAAAAAGCAGGAAGATAACATATGCAAATTTATTTACATTGTAGGTAAGAATGAGGGAATTTATATGTTAGTTCCCTCATTCCTTTTCCTTGAATTATTAGGAATTCATCTCGATTGCTTCATTGAGAGACTGAAATCTTTGGATTAACTGGATTGCTATATATGGAAAAGTGAGGATCATTTAGAATGCTTCCAGACCTTACGAGTTGTAAAAGAGGCCTTTTTGAAGATGACACCCATCCCCCCAGTGTCAGAGGTCTGTTTAATGAATGTAGGGAAGAGAAGGCTGTTCCTGGTTGCTGTATCAGGAATTTAATTTGGCCTTCATTTTCCCTATCTTTTAAAAAGTAGCTAAGATGTAAGTCTTTACCTGGACTTTTAAATGCAGAAGATTTAGTAATTATATTAATTGCCTTTTGCTTTTATGTTTTATATTTATAAATTACTCTTATTTTTTTCCTTAAATTTTATCTTTCTAGACATTTTCAGTTTTTAATTTGAAGTACTTTAGACCAGGGGTCCCCAACCCCCGGGCTGCGGCCCACTACCAGTCCGTGGCCTATTTACAACTGGGACGTGCGGGCTGGCGCACATGCGCAGGTCAACTTGCACAGGTAAAGCTGCGTGCATGTGTGGTGGCCTACTGCTCGCAAAGTTGAGCTGTGCGTGCTCATGTGCCGGCCCACTGCTTGCGTGGCTCAGTTCCCCTCCCCCCTGCCGGGCCACCAAGCCACAAAGGTTGGGGACTGCTGCTTTAGACATATATTAGTTCTCTACCTATGTCATTAGTGGTATAGATTCAGGAGACTATGTGTGTGTCTGTGTGTAATCCAAATATATGTTTACTGTCTTTATTTTGTACTTTCACGCATGGGCTTATATTCTCCTTATACATAATTCATTCTGTCATTCTGATACTTATTAGTTATTTATCATAAACAGAGGAAACATAATTTTAATTTGTGTTCCCTCAGTTCTTTTGGTGTATAAAACTTTATTTTGATATAATTATTATATGAAACATGATTTGTATTCTCCTACAAGCAATAAAATAAGATAAAGCTTGAGTGGTCTCACTACTATAAGGACAAAACCTAAAATCCATTTTGTTCTTCTTCAAAAAGATAGATCAGGTGGCCCTTTGGCCAGTCCGATTATGGTCACTTCTTTCTGTAGTCAATGAGTGTATTAAACTTGTTTTTAAATAAAGGAATCTACATTACACATATTTGCTTAGGGCATCTTTCTCATTCAAAGACTAACTTAAATGCAGAGAAGGAATCAGACTTAGATTCCAAATTCTTTGATGATGTATCAGAACAATCATTCTCAAAAGATGAATACAGAAAATGAAACAGCACCTGTACTGCGCTGTATTACTTTAAACATTTTTAAGATGTTCTGTGTAGCATAGAATTAAACTCTCATCCAAAGTTCTTATTTTGCTAGCATGTATTCTGTCTTTTAAACAGATGCTTCTGTAATATCACTTAGAGGCTCATTTCTTCTATATGGGTAACTTCGGTAAATACTTTCAGCATGCAGTGAAATATTCTGGAATAGAACACTTTTAGGATTGATCCCTGAGAAGTATAATCACAAGGTTGGAACAGAGGAAATGACTTGTCCAGATACTGAGTCCTGGGCATCGCAGTACAGGTGCTGTTTCATTTTCTGTATTCTTTTGAAAAAAAGATTGTTCCGATACATACATCATCAAAGAATTTAGAATCTAAGTTTGATTTCTTCTCTTCATTTAAGTAAATAGGTTTCTAAGTGCCCTTAACTTGGAACCTTTATTTGAACATTTGTTTCTTATGCTAAGCGTGCTTTTCCGCTAAACATGCTAAAGAAAAGTATGTGGATGGTTTCTAGGAGACAAGAGATTTTGTTGCTGAACAGTGGGTGAGATAACCTATCTGTAGTGGAGAGAGAGAAAGAAAAAGGGAGAATGCATCACTTCTAAGCCACAGAAGCCAGTGACTGTCTCCCGGTCCTAAATTGGGAAGTCAGAAAACATGTCCATCAACTTGCATTGGACCAATGTGGTAGATTACAGCCCATAAACTGAGTCCGTTGTCCTGCAGTGTTTTGATTCAGGCTAATTTTATTATTTTTATCCCTGACCACCAACTGTCCCTTGTTGACAGAATATATTCCTTCCTTCCTTCCTTCCTTCCTTCCTTCCTTCCTTCCTTCCTTCCTTCCTTCCTTCCTTCCTTCCTTCCTTCCTTCCTTCCTTCCTTCCTTCCTTCCTTCCTTCCTTCCTTCCTTCCTTCCTTTAATGCTGTTTGCCTTTTTCCCCCTCTAGGGTAACCAGGAGCCAACAGCTACTCCTGACACAATGGTCCAGCCATTCACCACAATCCCATTCCCACCTCCCCCACAGAATGGGATCCCTACAGAGTATGGTGTTCCCCACACTCAGGACTATGCAGGCCAGACCAGCGAGCACAATCTGACAATCTATGGAAGTGGACAAACGCATGGAGAACAGAATACAAATACAGCCACCACACAGAATGGATCTCTTACGGTAGGTTCAGCACCATTTAAAGCTGAGAATTTATTTGATTGGTTATTTGGTACCTATATTTTTAAAATGGTATAGGTAAGTATTACTCATCCAAAGTTTGCAGTTTCAGATTTCCTCTTATTTCTTGGGCAAAAGCTAAAACAAAAGAAAAGAATTCCCAATTGCTGCAAAAAGAAATGGAACAGTCAGATTCATCTGAATGAGGTGGTTTATTATTAAAACAGGTGCTAGTGAACTAACTTAGGATAACCATATTTTCTTCATTTTGTGTCTTGCAATGTGCTCTTGGGCCATGCTATGTTAAGTGTTCCTTTCTGTGTGGCTCAGGTTATTTTTTACTTCCTATTATTTAACTAACTTGCATCAGGCAGAATAAGAGTTACATCAGGCCCTTGTCCTTTCCAGATTTGTAAATATCATGGGATGTTGATCCACAGTCATCTTAGGCGTATTAATCACATATAAAGATACTGGTGCATATCTGTCTTATGCTGAATGTTGCGCTCTCAAAAAGGCATAGAACCAAAGAGTGGAAGTGATCATCTAATCTAAACCATTGCTCAGTTCAGGACCTGCTAGTATCTTTGACAATGACCATTTAGTCCATTTTAAGACTGCTAGAAATGTAAACTCATCACATCCTGTGATAGCCTATTCTACTAACTAACAGCTCATATAGGCAATAGGTTTCTCCTAATATATACCCTGAATGTCCTTCCGTGTAGTTTAATCCATTACTTCTGGTCTTTTAATAGGACGGGAACAGCTTGAGCAGAGGGTTGAACCAGAAGACCTCCAACTCTGTCATTCTGTTAATAGAAAACAAGTCCACTCCTCCATCTCTATATAATATAGTTAGGTCTCTTTATTTTTAAATCTGTAATCTGTCCAGAGTCGCTGTAGTAGTATCAGGCAATAACAGTAATATCTAGCTTGTATTTTACCATACTATGAAGCACTTAGTCAAAGACTTTACTGAGTTCCAAGCACATTTTGTCTGTGGCATTGCTCTGATCTATTAAGTTAGTTATTCTATCAAGAAAGAACATAAGGTTAGTCTAGTACAGCGGTTCTCAACCTGTGGGTCGCAACCCCTTTGGGGGTTGAATGACCCTTTCACAGGGGTTGCCTAAGACCATCGGAAAACACATATTTCCGATGGTCTTAGGAACCGAGACACCGCTCCTCTATCCGTCCACATACGAGTACCCGGGGACAGTGCGATGCACGGGCGGCCCTCGAATGCGCAGGCGCTGATGGAAGGGCCGCGCGCGCTAGCCCACCATCTTGGTGCCACACCCCCTTTGTCACCTCATCACTTCTCGCCTGGCAACGCGCACGTGCAGGGAGGGGGAGGGGCAGGGGTCGCAGCGGCGGGGCGAGGGTCGCGGCATTAGGAAGGTTGAGAACCACTGGTCCAGTATGATTTGTGTCCAGTAAATCCATGCTGGATCCTGTTGCTTGTAACATGCCTCCCCAATAGTTCACAAGCATGCTGCTTGAAGACTTTGCCCAGTATAAACGCTAAAAATGACAAGTCTGTAACAGTTTCCCAGGTATTCCTTAAGAAGGAGATGACCATTGTTTCAGGAATTCTCAGAGATTACCAAAAGTGATTCTATGATCTCCTGCACTTGTTCTTTCAGTAGGGAAGTAATCCATGTGGCTCTTGAGAGATGAATTCATTTGAATTAGTTACAGTTTCTCTTATAGTCTCCTTAAATATTGTAAGCTGCAATTTTCTTCTCCCACTAGTATAATCATGATGCAGCTAAGGCTCCATTTTCCGCCTGAGAGAAGACAAACTCAAAATAGGAATTAAAAAGGTCCCATCATCCAGTACTGCTTCACCGCTCTCTCCTGTCACATGGATTGCAGTCTCTTTTGCTGTCCTTTTATCTTTATCATACAAGAATAGCTTTTTGGTTATTTTTTTTCATCTCTTAACAACCCTCAATATATTCTGAGCTTTAGCTTTTTTTGACAAAGTTCCTGCAGTTTCCGGAGATAACCTGTATTCTTTGGTTACGTTTCCCTCTTTCCCTTTTGTATAAATGTCACTTTTTCTCTTTAGTATTTTAATTCTGCATTGAAATTCTCCTTATTTTTGCATCTTTTATGGAGTGTTTGCACCTTCAGTATTTCCTTTCATAAAATTTCTTATGCTTCCTGAATACTTTTTCCTTTATTTCCAACCGTTGGACCCATTGTGCAAATGTTTGACTTCCTCCTCCTCTGGATCTCACTGATGGACGAGCACGGATTAGAACAATATCTTCATTGTATTCCAGGAAGTGGTAGCTTTATAAGATAGCTGGCAGTTTCTGTGCAAGTTCAGGAGAGCTAGCTGATCTGAATTCTGAGCAAATTTAGAAATTGTAGCCACTCAGATCTAAAACTTTCTCATGCTTTTTTGCATCATAGCCCTTTTAGAAGGAGAAAACTTGTCTTCTCTCTTATTTTTAGCCCTCTCAATCTCTCAGTAACAAATCTTTGTTTACAGTCCCTGTAAAGATAATTTATTGACCAGGGCTTTTATCTTCCTCCTCCCAGCATAGCTTATTTTTAACTGTCATGAATCTTTTTCTCTTTAAAATTATAAGAATATTTTTTTTATGCTTTAGTTTTCAAAGTGTCTCTTTGTTCCTGCAGTTTCTCAGGTTCTCATGTATTGAATCTGTTCCTTATACTGATTTTACATTCTGATTATTTGTTTTCAAATCAGTTCTTGCTGGCACTCCTCCTCTTTAATTTTCTAATTTTAACCCATATATTTGACTTCAATAATTCATGGTCTTCTTTCAGAATTGCACGAAGAAGCATTGTGGCTGACCAAATTGCACTCGTCCGCCTTTTGGTTTCTGTAATGTAGCCCTTGTGATCCTAATGGCTGTTTTTAAAGTATGTATTTCTTTTGTTTGAAGAAAATATTAACAATAAACAAAGATATTTTTTTCATAAAAGTCTGCTAACCTATTTCTTGGATTGTCATGCTCACCCAATCCAAATCATGCTGCTGTTCCTCCATATCTCCAATTTTCTCATTCCGAGTATACATTAGTATTACGGCACTCTTTTTATTTGTTGCATTGCTTCTTGCAATTTGCATGGAATTGTCAGCTTTCTCCTCAGTCCAAACATTAGAGAACACATAGTCCTTTTGGTCCATTGTCATATTCTTATTAAGATTACTCAATATGGGATCTCCAGTTAACGCTTCAAGTCCTATCTAAGTTCTATTTGATTCCCTGCACTCACCATCCTTAGAGTATGCAATTTGGAAATTGAAAAATGTGAGAGGGTTCTTGTCCAAGATCTGCATCATCCAACCAGATATCTTTTCATTGCATGTAGGTCTATTTTTTTTTTTAATCAAATGAACCCAGAATTCCAAAATAGACATCAGGCGGGTTGTCAAGATCTGCTTGAGTAGAACATGTATTCAGAGCCTCCAATAGCATTTTTGTATCCTTCCAGAAGCCTAACGTAGGGTGCAAATCTAGGTTAACTGTCACAGTCAAGATGAACTAAGGCATGTATCAAACTGGCATACAAAGCACAGAGCAAAACTTCTCCTCAATAAACAGTGGCACATCCTACTAGGAACCTTGGCTACCTCTGACACTTAACACCTCCTGAGGGACAATTGTATGGTTGCCATGTGGCCCTCCATCAGGCGTTACAGCTTTGACTTATGTGTTTGGCTAAATTGTCTTTTGGTAGGAAGGTTCTACAGAATTTGTCCTCAACAAAAAAATTAGCAAGTCCTGCTTGTTAAAAGATCACATATCCAGGGCTAGGTCTGATATGTTCCACTCATAGATGTGCTTGCTCTGTTGTACAAAAAAGACTTACATAGCAAGTCCAATACACCCTTATTCTATAACTGAAATAGGGACTTCTAACCTGGCACCCAAATTTGTCTACCTTTATGCAGTTTTCTTATCAACAATATGGAAGTGGAATGGCATTGCTTTCTTCTAAGCTTAATTTTGAGCTAACCTCTCATAAGTGGATTGGTTTTCCTCGTACTTACAGAAATCCACCTTCCCTCATCCCCATTGTGAATTATCCTTAGCTTTACTTCTCCCATTTTGACTTTAAAATTGATGATCCTATCAGAAGCTTATGCTGCCATCAGCATCACTCTCAGAATCATTCAAGCTACTCCTACCCCATCTGGGTGCTGATTTTCTCGAAGATATAGCCAGATGTATACAGTTCAGTAAAGATAAACCTGGATTTTAAAACATTTTTTTCTCTGAAGACTTGAGTTGCAGGGGATCCAATTAAGGATATGTTCTTCTTGGTTGACATTGTTTTACAGTCTCAAATTGGGCAACATGCTGACAGATTATCAAAATGAAAGCTTTATCTGTTAAGCTGTTGTTAGCTCTTAACTTCCTAATAAAGACCATTATAGTAAGAGCACATGGTGGATTTAATCTTTTAATGCTTTCAGGTTATTGTTTTTTTGTAGTGAGGCTGGCTAATGATACTTTTTTTAAAAAAAAAGATACTTTCCTGCAGGAGTACTGTGATTTTGATTTCATAAACCTGAAACTCTGAATTCAAAAAATAGAATCTTTAGCATCATGCAGTTTTGTCTGTAAAAAACAGTTGACTTCATGAATTAGGAGGACTTTTAAAAAACATGACAGCAAGTAAAATGACGTGACTGATATTCAGAAACAGGGCACAGTCATAAAATGATAAAAAGACCGTGTATCACCTCATATAGTCCAACGTTTGAGGCCAGTATCACAAGCCAAATATAGTAATAGCAGAGCAACGTGTCATTGGTAGGTATAACAAGTCCTATGAAATAATATGCAGAACAGTAATATCAATTCCAGGAACATGGTTTAAGTTTTTTTGGCATAGGAATACGTGAAAGCTGTCGCTCAACAGTAAAAGAGGCAAATCCTGGAAATGAAACTGGATATTTTCTATGGCAGTGCTAAGCTGCATATATGTATATTTTTAAGTTGGTTTCATCTTCATCCAGGCTTGTTTTATTTAATAAAACGAGGAGAGGATGAATAATATGAGCCTTGACCTTAGTTACCAACTGCTGCCAAGCCTCCCTTTCTTCTTCCATATTAGGAGATATCTTCAAGTATACTTCATAAAAGAGCACTGTTTTTCATCAGCTAATAGGACTGTAATATGAAGAGGAGCTTCACATGTCACTTATAAAATGAGTTAGAGGATTGCCTATTTGTTGCCCAACGTACATATTGGAAATTAATTGGAAGTCAATTTGATACCCATAAAGATATGGACACACACACACACACACACACACACACTTCACTGATAAATGGGTAAATATCCCCAAAGAATCACAGAAGGTAAAGTTTGGAAAGGTTGTTGGAGAACATCTAATCTAGTATCCTGCCCATGCAGGAAGGCAAAACTATAATATCCCTGACAGATGGCCACCCCGGCCACAGTTAAGGTGCGCCTACCACTCAAGACAGACTGTTCCATTATTGAACAGCTGTTAGGATTTTTTTTTCTTATGCTCATCTTAGATTTCATTTCTTGTAATTTAAACCCATCGTTTATTTTTTTCTGAACAATTCAGACCAATTCTGCTTCATCTTGTACACATCTATCTGCCAGTCATATGCTGCAATCTTCTCTTCTCCAGGCTAAACATCCAACACTTTCAACTGTTTCTCATAGCTTTTCCTGCCAGCTTCTTTATTAACTTGGTTGTTGTCCTCTAGTCATGATCTTGTCTATTTATCTATCAGATTTATATCCCACCTTTTGGGAGCAGCTCAGGGTGGTACATATAGTGCTCCCTGTGTACTTTTCCTTGCAACAGCAAACTTGTGAGGTAGATTTGGCTGAAAGAAGGTGGCTGACCCAAAGTCACCCAGTGACCTTTCATGGCTGACTAGAAACTGCCCACACCAGTCATAATCAAATATCTTAACCACTGTGTCCCACTCTGCTCAGTGCCCTTCCTAAAATGCTGTAGTCAGAACCATACATAATATTCTAGGTGCAGACAGGCGGATACACAATAGGGACAAACGTGTCTTGATCTTGACATTATACTTCTGCTGATGTGGTATAGTACTGCATTTGCTTTATTTTGCAACTGCATTGTACTGTTGGCTCAGATTTGGCTTGTGATTCGTCCAGATTCTTTTCACTTGTATTGCTGTCCAATTTGGAAAAACAAAGCCCTGAGGTACATTCCTTGGCACTTTCCTCTAGCCTGATACAGAGCCACAGACATATATTTGTTGGATATGGTTGTTCAGCCCGCTCTATATCCATGTAATGACAACATAGTCCAGACCATATTTTGCCATCTTGTCTACCAAAATCTTATAGGAGACTTGGTTGCTTTGCTGAAGGCAGGATTTCCATGGTCAACCTTTCGGACCTCAGGGACCACTAAATT
The DNA here is from genome assembly GCA_003457575.1 of Thermophis baileyi. Lineage (NCBI taxonomy): Eukaryota > Metazoa > Chordata > Lepidosauria > Squamata > Dipsadidae > Thermophis > Thermophis baileyi. The sequence goes on along the minus strand of QLTV01004237.1, from coordinate 1,743,468 downwards.
CATAATTTTAAATCCCGTGGACCACTAATAAGAATTTTTTAAAAAGATAAATAGTATTTAGTGCAATATAATAAATGCAAATAATTTTTCTGCGGACCACCAAAATTTTCTCGCGGACCACCAGTGGTCCACAGACCACCGGTTGGTGACCGCTGAACTAAACTATCATCCTGGAAAAGGAAATCAAATTGGCTTGAAATGATTTATTTTTGACTAACCCCTGCTGGCTCCTGCTAACAAATGCATCCATATCTTAAATACAGGTAGTCCTTGACTTACAATTATTCATTTAGTGACTGTTCAAAGTTACAACGGCATTGAAAAAATGACCTATGACCATTTTTCACACTTACAACCATTGCAGCATCCACATGGTCATGTGATCAAAATTCAGAGGTTTCATGCAACTGACTCATATTTATGACGGTTGCAGTGTCCCGGAGTCATGTGATCATTTTTTTTTGCAACCTTCTGACAAGCAAAGTCAATGGGGAAGTCAGATTCACTTAACCGTGTTGTCAACAACTGCAGTGATTCACTTAACAACTGTGAAAGGTAATAAAATGGGGCAAAATTCACTTAGCATTTTGGGCTCAATTTAGGTCGTAAGTTCTCCCAAACAGGCTGATAATTTGTTCCAAAATTTTGCTTATATCATTGTATCGCAGGTAGAATTACTCTTACCCAAACCTTCTTTTTTCATCTTTTTGAAGAAAAGAAGAATATTTTCCCTTCCCCAATTACTGTTTGCCACTGCCTTCTTCCTAGAACTGAGAATGAATTGCTCACCCAAAGTTATTCATCTGGTTTCATTCCTAAGGCAAGATTAGAACTCACAGTCTCTGGGTTTCTGGCCTGGTGCCTTTAACTGTTTAGGCTCTCTGGCATATTTAATCCTGGGGGGCAGGGGGGTTGAAGCAAATGAAGGGATATCCGAGAAGAAATGTATTCTTTATCACCTGTAGTGCAGTGCAAACAATAATGGTTTTAGGTTCTTCCTAACACCCAAAGCAAATTCAGTCAAATATTTATCACAGTCATAGACCAGGATAAAACACTAAGAGCACTCCAAAAGCCAGTTAATTAAAGGCTTCCCGTCTTTCCCTCCATGCATTCAAGCAGGATCTGACAGTCATTTGTCATGAATGCTTCAATTTGGATGCTACCCTGTTTCCCCCCAAATAAGACATCCCCTGATAATAAGCCCAATCGGGCTTTTGAGTGCATGGCAATAAGGCCAAGCGCTTATTTCAGGGTTCAAAAAAATCCTCAAATCTTACACAAAAAAACCTTTAATTTAATTAACAGTGCACAATTAAAAATATAACAAATTTCCCATCCCTTTTTTCCTGCTAAATCTGTTTTGCCAAAAATAATATACATCATCATATATCTTAATTACGTCTAAGCTATTTTACCATATACCTTTAACTTAATTAACTACCCACCATTACTAATACAGTTTTCTTAAATCGATTAATATGAACCTTATTTCCTTCCTTTTTACTTTCAGTCCCTTCTTCTTCTTCTATGTTGTTTTCTTGTTCCTAATTTGTCTCTTTTACCACCTCCTCTACTGCTTTCTGATTTGTGTCCTTTTTCTCTCTTTTGAGTTTATTATTCGTGTGGTTCTCCCCCCAATTTTCTCTGATCTCTTCCCACTATTTCCCATTTTACCCTTTGATTGATTCTTTTTTAAGGGATTTTCCCCTCTCTCAACTCTTTTTTTACCACTGTAAATCCCAGTGAAATCATCACATTGTTTTTTACTTTCAGTCCCTTCTTCTTCTATGTTGTTTTCTTGTTCCTCATTTGTCTCTTTTACCACTCCTGTTTTTTGCTCTGTATCTTCCCGCAAAATTTCTTACTCTTCTCCTATTTCATCTATGTATTCCAACAAAATTTCTCATTTTTATCACCTTTTACAGTTTCACACACATTTTTTAGCATAACAAATAATTCCTCATACATCCAAATCTCCATATTGCCAATGTAAGTTTTTTATATTATATCAAAATTAAAACTTAAGGTCCATATAGTCTTCCCCCCCCCAATTTCTATTGTGTCCAGTTCAAATAATAGTCCAGTAAATCCAATTCCAAAATTTATTGTCCTCCACAGCCGTAGAAACACAAAGCCAAGCAGTATAGGCAAAACAAACACTCCTTAAAAATTCTCAGCCTTTCCACATTATCTTCTTACAGCCAAGGTCAGACAGCTGCACTTTCTCTCTTAAAATCCACAAATTGTTGCAATATTTTATTTTCTTCAGTAGATGGCACTCTTCACTCCGCAATATGTTCACACCAGCTGGTTGTCAAAGCTGTCAAAAAGTAACTTTAAATCCACACAAAAAAAAGGGTTTTCTCACAAATTTCTTCCTTCTGTTCTTTTATATTTCTCCAATTAAAATTATATCCAAGATACAAGTAATCTTGGGCTTTAAAAATTTAGCCTCCGTTTTTTCCCCTTCCTCTGTACAGTTCCCCGGTGCCAATTAGCCGCTATTTCAGCTTGGGAAATCCTTTTAAATTCCAAGTTAAAAATTGCCTTTTACCTGTGAGTTGGTAACTTTCTCACCCGGTATCAGCACTTTATCCAAACACCGCTCCTGCACATAAACTTGGTCCAGTTGCCTCAGCTTTGTAGCGGTCATTTGAAAATGGCCGCCGCCGGTTCGAAGATCTGTCGTTCGAGGAACTTGCCTGCTCCTCTAGGTCATCCGAGACGCCTCTCCTTCTTCACCGTCCCTTCAGGATGGTTCCGGTCCGAAGACACCCCCCCTGACAGCGGTTTGTCAGGCTGGATTTCATGAAGCTCATCAAAGCTCCGCTATTTTCCAGCCTGTCTCGCCGTGACGCTTCTGGTTTCTCTGAGTCTATGATTCTTGTTTCCATTGCCAATGATATATTAGGTAATGTTCCACCATTTTCCCGGTGGCCGCACTTTCCTTTCTCCCTTGGCTGTCGTCCATTAACAGCCACGTCCATGGCTTTTTCACCACCCCTTTCCCCCAAGCCACAATTGAGTAGAACAAAATAGCAATAGCGCTTAGACTTATATAGCAATAGCACTTAGCACTTAGACTTATATACCACTTTACAGTGCTTTACAGCACTCTCTAAGCGGTTCACAGAGTCAGCATATTGCCCCCAACAATCTGGGTCCTCATTTTACCCACCTCGGAAGGATGGAAGGCTGAGTCAACCTTGAGCCGGTGAGATTTGAACCGCTGAACTGCTGAACAGTCAGCTGAAGTAGCCTGCAGTACTGCACTCTAACCACTGCGCCACCTCGGCTCTTATATACCGCTTCATAGTGCTTTACAGCACTCTATAAGTGGTTTATAGCTTCAACAACTTGCCTCCACCAATTTGGATCCTCATTTTACCGATCTCGGAAGAATGGAAGGCTGAATCAAACTTGAGCTGGTCAGGATTGAACTCCTGTCTATGGGCAGAGTTAGCATGCAATACTGCATTCTAACCACTGCACCACCACAGCTCTATCCCTATCTGATTCAATGCATTGACAAAAACATCTGAATCACAAGTGTTTTGGTTCAGGAGTTGACCATCAAAACTATTCCGTGAATGGAACAATTCATGGACCAAATCATTTACGTATCTATAAAACTATTCTATACCTTTCTCTCTTTACCTTCAGATTATGGCTATGCAAGAAAATTAAAGACAGAGAAATCCAATATGATATTTGCGAATGATAAATATTACCTTATAACCTGCCAACATTTTTCTTAAGTACTAAATCAAGACTGGAGAAAGAATATTGTTAGGACCATTATATGTTAGCATGTTCCTACACTTAGATGACACACCAAGCTAGTTTACAAACGACAGAAGAGAAAGTTGGGTAAGCAAAATCCTTCCAAGTTTGCTATTTAACAATTTTATGGCTAAGTTGAAGAACAAATGTACCAACTCATATTGCATCCTTACTCGTCTTCAGAGTATTTTGGGCAAACAATATGAAGATATTCATAATAAGCCTTATAAGTTTATTGGCAGTGCAGCTTGTACTAGCAAATACTCTTCTAAAAAGCCAGATATGAGTTATTTTAATAGAAAAATAAGGAGAGTAATGGGGATATATGATGAATCCCATAATTTACAACTACTTGAATCTTGCATAGATTAAGAGCTAAATCCATATTTTCCTCCAAAAGGATAGTTCATATGCAAATTTTAAATTTTATTCACTGGAAGCAAAGCAGAATGTAATGTGGTTTTCTCAGTTCATCCTTCTAAGCCTTGATATAGGGTTGAGGCTTTAAAATGTAATGCCTTCTCAACATTCTTTTTTTTAAAAAAAAATTATGTTATGCTTAGATTTAGATTATTTTAAGAATGTGCAGAAAGTTACACATTGGTACAGTAAACTTTGAATTATTACATCCTGATTTCCTTTGTAAAGTTGAAAAATCATGAAAAGAAAATAACTTGTTTCAGCAATCAGCAATGCATTTTCCAAATCTTGGGAATAAGTTTAAATATCCCAAAAATCATTGCAAGAAAGAATGCTCTTGGTTTAAAATTTAACTTGGGATTCTGTGGCACATCAATGGCCATTTAAACTTGGGCATCTCAACACAGATTTAGAAAATTGGATGAATTGTCCAGTAGTTTCTTTGATTATCCATTTAAGCCCTAAGCCATCCAGCCCTGAAGAACTAGGACTGCTAAAAGTGTTTGTCTCCTAGTAACAGTCACTGTGCCTGTATAATTTCTGTTTTCCCCCCAGTAGTAGTTAATTTGGTATAGAAAAACATGTTTGGCAGAGAGCTGAATATGGTAACACTAATGTCTGCTGAAATGCAAGTTCCATCCTTAATATTATTATTAGCAAAGCATCTTATTTTGGCCGTAGCTGTCACATTTAATTCCGGTATTTAATAACCATTAAATATCTATCATTTCTTTCATTATAAGCATACATCATTACTGGTGTGTATATTTACTGCTAAGATAAGCCTGTTGGGGGAAACTTTTGGGAATCCCAAAAAATCCTTTAAAATGTTGGTCACATTCTCGACCACCGCATCACCAGTTTATTGATAGTAATGAAAACAAAAACTTGTACAACCTGTAGATTGGAATCTTGGACTAAACCAGAACTGTTGTTATAACCCTCTTTAATGTATATAACAAAGATCTCTTGATCTCTAATGTGTCTAAATGTATTTTGCAAAATTGTTTGTGCACTGTAATTATTTTGGAGGTTCATGTAGTAGAAAACCAAACATACTAAACTACTTATTTTGTATCAGAATCAGCCAACATAGAACTGTTCATTCACATACAAATAGAACTAAGCTTTATTTCCCCATGTGCTTGTTGTAATTCAGAAAGTTTCTGATGTTCTTCATGTGAATGAGAAAGTTCCAGGTACATCTTAAATGGAATGATACCTGAATAATGGAAAAAGGCAGTTGTGGATTTCACTTAGAACTATGAGTTAGATAGCATGACTTGTGAGGGGCTTCTGAATTTTAGGTAAGATATGCAGAGAATTACAATACAGTTACAATTGTAAGGTAATCACAATTTCTTTCTATAAACAAAACAAAATTTAGTACTAGGAGTAAGTAAATTCATTTGTTGCAATTAACTACATTATGCAAATTGCACATATTTATTTCTAAAAATTCTCACTAATTTTAGTAAATGAGTAAATAGTTTATTCAATAAATCTCCACACTATTACAAGAATACTGAACAATTAAGTTTAAAGAATTGAATCAAAATTTTGGAGCCCAACTTGTTTCTTACTTTTATTTACAGATTCCATCTGTTGTATAAGCACATCTCGTCTATACATCAAAATTAGAGTTAATTTACAGAAAGTCCACCACACGAACCATAAGAGAGGGTTGAGGAGCATTGGTCTTGTCATAATTGTTTTCTAAAATCTTTTGGATATTGTTTTAGCTGATGTCCGGAACAGCTAAGCAAAATGCTCCAGGTTTCAGTTCTGCCAAATTGGGTCTGAGCCAGAAGAATTTGGTAAATGTTTTGAGACACAGTGCACATTCCTAGCCAGTGGAAATTTGGCTGTTCTCTTCTTTGACTTAAGATTGGGAAATGTCTATCCGATGTTTACATACAGTGTCTAGCTGAGAGCTGTTGGTTCTTGCTTAAACAGCTTCAGTTCTAACAATAATCCACCTCAATCCTTGCAGGCAAATATGATTTTTACTGTACATATTTGATTCCTTTCCAGTTATCATAATAAGCCAGAGGGGACAGAATCTCTGCTTTCCAGTCTAATTTGAAGTTGTATTTTATCTGAATTGAGCTGTTGCTTTGATGCTAGAAATTCAAGATTAGCTATGGAAATTTTTCTATTCTCAACGGTTATCTATTACATGAATAATTTCCCCTTTAATAAACTTTCTACTCTGGCCTGTCTGTGACTAAATTTTTTTCAGTAAAGCTCATTTACATATATATTTCTGTAATTTAACATAGAAGATCTCAGGAGGACAAGATCTGGCCGTGGTTGTAATATTCTCTTACTGGTTTGTTAGGATTATGAATTGTGCAGATGTCATGAAGACACCTGATCCAGACATGTCGTCTTTGAGCCAGCTGTATTCAGTATCCATCAGTTGGTCTGTTAATTTATCTTCCGAGAACAAAGAACAGCCAGAAAATAAAATTGTATATATGTGTTTTCATTATTTATTCTCAACCCAATATTGGAAATGAATTATATGAAAAACCTTGGAGCTCTTTTTATCTGTTAGCAGGATAACACTTTGAATACAGAATGGAATGGGGCCAAATATGATGTGGTAAGAGAAGCTGGCAGTTAAAAATGGGCTGAATCCTGAGAGGAAAAAAAATTCAAAATTCTTCCCTCAAATATCGTTGGGGGATGGGCTGCAATTAAGAATTTTAGTAGCTGATCCATTTTAAGCCCATTTCCTGCCTCCTTTTGTCTGGCCCACAGGGTCTTTATGCTTTTTCTACCTTACTTAGTACAAGATATTCCTTTAGTACAAAAAAACCATGAGCCAAAGAAAACCCCAATGTTTTTGTTTTGCTTGGTATACTTTCAAGGAGAGATAGATTTTCTGGTCACATTATTCCTCTTTGCCAGTGCAATAATATCCCAGGCCTAATAAATGCTGTTTGTGTTGAATTATGTGAGGAAATTATGATGAATTATACAGGGAGCAGACTTAATATGCAAAATTTAATTGGTGATATATAGTGATATGTTATAAGGGATCTTTATTCACAGTATATTTATTTTGCTTCTTTCAACCTTATTCTTTCCTTTCATATTTGTATATTATGAACATAGAATGTAGATATATTTTTTGTGTAGGAAGATTATAAAGATCAAAACAGCACATATAAAAGTCAGAATTTTGTATTGGAGAGAGACTTCTTGAGGCAGAACTATATCTTATCTTCCATATTATGTACACTTAGATGTTAATATCACCACTTTTCTTTATTTTAATTTCCCCCCCTCTAATTAAAAAGAAAAGGGGAACAGGAAAGGGGAAAATACATTCTCTCTCCCATTTTTCCTCATATTTTCTATGAAGTCATTTAAATGTCTCAAATATTACAGGGACCTTGCAAAGGTGAATCAATTTGTAAGAGATGGTAACAATGCCAATTGCTCATGGAATACAAACACAATTATGTTTGTGTTTCTAGTGCACTGATAGTTAGCACATTATTACTTGATGCCACTAACCAGGACTTTTAGGAGTGTCATTGGATGAAGAAAAACAGAACTTAAGTTTTATTGGGCAAAGAAAAATAAAATAATAAAATAAAATTATTATGGTAGTTGATAAAAAAAGAAATCCTAGTGTTTTCCACTGTTTTTTTTTCTTTTTATCATTGTTTGACTAAATGAGCATTCCAGGACCACAGCTTAAATGGAAAAAAATTACTTCTGACTTTAAAACTTATACCCTAGATTACTGCAGAGAAAAATGTTCTGTGTAAAGTTTATAATCATTGCCATTTTTAACACTGTTTCCGTTTTGATAGTATTATTTTTTATTCAGGGTTTTGTTTTTGTTTTTTGCTGACATAATTTTGATATAGCAGATAACTTAAGAAATGAAACATACATGGTAGGCATAACTTTTGCCTTGGGAAGAGCTTTTGTTGCTTAGATTTCAATAAGGAGGCATGTCTTAACCGCTTTTCCAAATTTTATTCCCAGTACTTTACTGAACCAAAAAAACCTGAGAGGTCTACCATTTCAAGGGGGAAATGTCATTTCATTGCAGTTTTGTATACCATTTGACAGACTACATGAAACAGAATATACATAAAAATCCTGAAAAATACATGTTTACTCATATTCAAATGTACAGTGAAGGTAATTTCAGGAAGGTCCTATTCTTGCCATTTCTAATAAGAGACTCCTTACAATAAAGCTGTTCTCTCTACCATACGAAGGAGCAGTTACTCAAACATCTCTTAGATTTCAGATTCTACAATTTATTTGTGGCTTTATTTTTCATTGGTTGCAACCAATAGAGGTCTGTTCTTTCTAAACTAGTTTTAAATTTTTGTGTAATATTACCCACAAAAAGGTGGATGAGACTTTTTGCTAATAAAGTCTTTTTCAGTCATGAAGCCAGCTAAGCAGTTAGATGAAACAGACAACACATAGAAAGTCAAATTTACTATTTGTTTTAGAAAAAATATATATGTCATTTCACTCTCGTTTTCATGTCAGAAAGTGTCTAACATAGCTAAAAATCCAAAAGCAATTTCAATAATTAATAATCCTTGTACATCAGTAAAAACAAGGGAATTACAATAAGATAGCAGTCATGCACAATTTGCATTGATTTTGAGGAGTATCTATTGAATGAAGATCTGCCTGACACCATAAAGATGCCTGTGGAAGAGGTCAAGAGGAGCAGATACATCCCTGGCAATTATTCATACTACCCTAGGGAGACCTGTTATCCTGAACACCACTAGTTTTTACATTTTCCCAATTCCCTCCCTCTGCTCCATTTGTGACCAAGAATGAGGATGATGGGCAGAATGTCCGAAGCCATCTGGAATGCTGTATCAGCTTGCCAATTTCACCATCTGTTGCAAAGAGCTCACAATTTGGAAATTTGCATTAGCCATACTTCAGAGTGTGAAAAAAAGCATTTTGAGGAGAGAAGACTCCTTGGACTACAAAAGTTAAATAACATCCATGGGTTGTTTTGGGAAACTATTTACTAGTTATTATCTGCCCAGATGATGGATGAGATGTCATGCATTCTGTCCTTCCCGGTGGATAATTTTACCCTGGAGAATAGAGGGCTCTGACAGAGTTATAAAAATAAAACTGCCAAGCAATATGATGTCATTTAATCACAAGCCAGCCTCATTGATTCTCCCTTTAGGATGCAGTGTGCATTTGTTTGGAGATAATTTTGTCAGTGTTATGAGGAGGGAAGTGGAAAGCAGCTGTAAATAGTATCTTTGTGATGTGATCAGATGTACCTTTGTCAGGAAACTTTTACGTGTTTTGTATTTGAGGCTGATTGAAATTGATTCTTGGTTGAATGGAATTAGTTTATCCCAGCTGTTTGGTGTCTTGTTTTGCATTGCGTGGCTACAGATGGTAAGACAGAGTTAGTGTTACATTCATTGCTTGATTGAAGCAAAGCCAAAAGCCACTCTTGCTGCGCTCAGCACACTGCCTTATGAATGTTGCTGCTGAAGGGTTTTTGTGAGTTCTGAAAAGCTCATGGACAAGTCCAAGGTCATGTCTAGAAGAGAGAAAGTAGGAGAAAAGAGCCTGGTGCTAATTGCGGTGTCCGGAGAATTTTTCCTCCCTCTTAGATATTATATTCAGTGTTCTTAAATTAAATAAAGGAAAAACATCAGTTTGCTGTTTCAGTGAACAGAATTCTTAATTGTTAGAACAAATATAAATACGTTGCTTTGTCAGGTTATTTCAGCTGGATAGATATTAAAATAGAAATTGACTCAAAAAATAAATTTTCCATTTTGTATTTTTTCCTTCCTTGAGATAGTAGATTATATATAACAATCCCCTGCACTTTTGGGGAAAAAATCCTTCTAGCAATGTTGTAATGTAGGTAGACTGAAAGATGCTGATAAACCTTCAATTTACAAGCGCAGCAGGGACTTTGAATTCTATTCTCCCTAGTTTAAGTCCACTATAAAGTACAGCTCTTTTTAAATCATTCAATATTAAGAATTTAAAATACATTTAACTAAAAACAGTTAATCATGTAAATTAATTGGAATGGCTAAACTACAACATTCTTTTATTATAATTTTTTTATTGTACAATTTTCTTGGTTTTGTATAAAATTTCTATATTCACAATAACAGTATACCTTCTGGGTACAATCTCTACAATCTCTATTGAATACAGATAGTAAATCTTATACACACAGTAGTTGTAACTATTATTCTCAATACCTATTCATCTTCATCTTCACTTATCCTTGTTGAAAATTTTGCGTTATTTGATTAGGCCCTCTGTTCAATTTTATCTATAATCCATTAATAATATCAAACACTATAAACATCAAGTAAACATCACATTTATAACCATTAACTTCCAAATAATCATAAGGTTTACATATCTTAATTATTCAATGTTCATTATTCAATTACACAAACTACAACATTCTTGAATTAATATTAGAATATTAGAAGTAGGAATCATTTTTCATTGTGCTTTCCTTTGTTATAACTGCATTGAAGACTGATCTAGCTCTAAATGGACATATTTTTCAGATCTTACAGAAACTAGATTTCTTAATATTGTTGATTTCTGGGTCATAACAGGATTTGCATACATTTAGAAATTATTGAAATAATGATTAAATTAAGCTTTTGGTCTCTTAGCTCTTTAGACCTGCCTTCCTAAACTGAGTCACTTTAGGTTTTAGAGTTTTTTTTAGGGACCACTGTCTTTATGGCATCAGATAAGGAAATATATTCTCCATCGTGGGTGGAGTTATCATCCAGGATGGGTTGACCTCGTCCAATCATCCGAGGACTGAGTCTGTGAATTTGAATTTAGGGGTCCGCCTTGCCCATAATCCCCAGTTACGACTTAGTCCTCAGGGAGGTTGGTGATTAAGGATTTCTGCGCTTCAGGGCATTCGAACTGATTTCCTGTCTCCTGCCCAGCGCGATCGCCTCTGCTGCAATCTGACCACCGTTTTCATCACCTATTGGCTGCAGCCGGCAGGTCGAGAGCTCGCATTTCTCCCCCTCACAGCTGATCGTCGCTCCGTTTTGTGCTCCAAGCCTTCTAATTGACTGCTGTGTGACTTAGAGGCTCCCTCTGAGCCGCGCTCCTCACGGAGGCTAGTTTCGGCACAGTTTGACTTTGGAGGCTGCCCTTGAGCTTCGGCACCCATTTTGCTGAGGGAAAAGGGCATGAAACGAGGGGAGACCGTTTTTTCGCCATTTTTGCTGCTGTGTGTAGCTCCGGAGGCCATTTTGGTTGAGGGATTTTTCCCGACAGCCATTTTGAGGCCATCTTCAGACCACAGGCCTCCCTTTGGTGCTGTTTGTAGCTCCGGCGGCCATTTTTGTTGAGGGAATTTCCCGGTGGCCATTTTGAAGCCATTTTGGCCCACAGGCCTCCCTTTTGCTGCTGTTTGTAGCCCTGGCGGCCATTTTTCTTGAGGGAGATTTCCGGCGGCCATTTTGGAGCCATTTTAGGCCCACAGGCCTCCTTGTGAGCTAGGTTGTAGCTCCGGCGGCCATTTTTCTTGAGGGAATTTCCCGGCGGCCATTTTGGAGAAATTTTAAGCC
>QLTV01004237.1:1688247-1731532 GCA_003457575.1 Thermophis baileyi | reverse complement strand
CCCACTGGCCCAGGAGGCCGTGGTTCGCCGATCTCCAGACCTTGTCGGTGGCACCACCTTGGCGGCTTTCTGTCTTCCAGTCATCGCTCAGCTAGGGGGGCTTCTTCCATCCGGACCCGGGTTGGCTCCATCTGACCGCCTGGCGGTTGAGCGGGGCATCTTGAGCCTTCAACAGTTCTCGGACAGAGCCATTGAGACCATGTTGGCTTCCCGGAGACAGTCTACGGTCCGTATTTATGCCGCCACCTGGAAGGCCTTCAACCTCTGGTGTGCTAAGGTGGGTTGTTCCCCTGTCCAGGTTCCCATTCCATAGTTGATTGATTTTCTGCAGGAGGGTTTGGACAAGGGTCTGTCCCCTAATACCCTTAGGAGGCAGTTGGCTGCACTGTCTTCAGTGCTGGCCTGCGGTCAGTCGGGTTCCTTGGGCCAGGTCCCGGCCATTCGACAGTTCCTCAGAGGCGCCGCCAATTTGCGACCTCCTGTGGTTCACCGTTTTCCCACGTGGGACCTCCCTAAAGTGTTGGAGACGCTCACCAGGCAGCCCTATGAGCCGCTACGGTCTGCCTCCTTGCGCCACCTTTCTTATAAAGTGTCTTTTTTGGTCGCTATTACCTCGGCCCACCGCATTTCCGAACTGGCAGCCCTTTCGGTACGCAGGGACCTCTGTGTGTTTCACAGTGACAGGTTGGTCCTTCGCTTAGATCCAGCTTTCGTGCCAAAGGTTAATACCTGATTCCATGGGGCGCAGGAGCTGGTTTTGCTGAGTTTTTGTCCACGCCCCTCACGTCCGCTGGGGTGTAAGTGGAGTACTCTGGACGTCCGGAGAGCCCTCCGGATTTATATTGAGCGGACTGATTTTCGCAGATCAGAGTCTTTGTTCATCGCCTTCCTCCCCGCTTCCTTGGGTCAGAAGGTGTCGTCGTCTACCATCGGTCGGTGGCTTCGAGGTACCATCGCGGCGGCCTATGACACCTCGGGGATCTCCCGTCCGGCGCGGATAACGGCCCAGTCTACGCGAAGTGCGGCGACTTCGGTGGCGTGGGCGACCCAGGCGTCGCTGGAGGAGGTATGCTGGGCGGCCACTTGGGCGTCGCCCTCCCAGTTCATCCGCCATTATCGGATTGATGCCTACGCCTCGGCGGACGCTGCCTTTGGACGCCGTGTTTTGCAACAGGTGTTGGACGATGTGTGATTTGAGCCCTGTCTTTCTTCCCTCCCTGGGACTGACAGCTTGGGTATGTCCCATCCTGGATGATAACTCCACCCACGATGGAGAAGGGGTGTTGGTACTTACCTGATACGCCTCTTCTCATCGGGGTGTGGAGTTATCATCCAGTCCCACCCAGGGTCAGGGCTCCAGTTGTTCATTGTTGTGTGTTTTTCCTTTCCTTTTGACTGACTACTTTGAGATCGTGGCCACATTGAGTCTGTTTGAATTTTTTGCCTGTCTACCACGTCGGTGTCTTCGGCTTCGTCGCAACTGGGGATTATGGGCAAGGCGGACCCCTAAATTCAAATTCACAGGCTCAGTCCTCGGATGATTGGACGAGGTCAACCCATCCTGGATGATAACTCCATACCCCGACAAGAAGAGGCCTATCAGGTAAGTACCAACGCCCCTTTTCTTTCAGCAAGACACTTCAGTCCCAGTGCAAAAAATAATGTGTAAATATATGTAGGCAAGATATCTACTGTATGCATGTGCACAAATATCTCAAAAGCCAATCTAGTGATTAAGGTACCAGGCTAGAAAGGAGGAGACCATGAGTTTAAGTCCTGCCTTAGCCATGAAAGTCAGCTGGATGACGTTAGGCCAGGGGTGCCACGGCGGCATCACATGACATATCACGACTTTTCCCCCTTCGCTAAACCAGGCATGGGCGTGGCCACCGTGTGACGCATCCGGCCCATGGGCCGTGAGTTTGACAGCCCTGCTTTAGGCCAGTCACTCTTTCTCAGCCAAGCCCAACTGACAGGATTGTTGTTCTGGGGAAATAGGAGGAGAAAGGTGTGTTGGATATGTTCACCACCTTGAGTTATTTGCAAAATAATAAAGGCAGAATACAAATCAATAAATGAATACAAATCAATAAATGAATACAAATAAGGAACTAAAACACAGTAAAATTATTTAAGTAATTGTTAAATTCTTCTGCTAACAGAGCTCTCACAATGATTAATGTAAGTTTCATTAGAACCATCATTTGTAATTAAGACAGTAGACCAGGGGTGTCAAACTCAAGGCCCGCGAGCCAGATCTGGCCCACGGGGTGCTTAGATCTGGCCTGCGGGGCCGCCCTGCGGCCCTCCCGAGCTCCATTTTTGCTGGCAGAGAGTTGCAGGAGGCTATTGCAGCTGAAAATGGAGCTCGGGAGAACCGTGTGCAACCCATCCCAAGCTCTGTTTTTGCTGGCAGAGGGTTGCAGGAAGCCTTCGCAGCCGAAAACGGAGCTCACGAGGATCGTGCACGGCCCTCCCGAGCTCCATTTTTGCTGGCAGAGGGTTGCAGGAGGACGTTGCAGCTGAAAATGGAGCTCATGAGAACCGTGTGCAACCCTCCCGAGCTCTGTTTTTGCTGGCAGAGGGTTGCAGGAAGCCTTCGCAGCCGAAAACAGAGCTCACGAGGATCATGCGCGGCCCTCCCAAGCTCCGTTTTTGCTGGCAGAGGTTGCAGGAGGCCGTCGCAGCTGAAAATGGAGCTCGTGAGAACCGTGTGCAACCCTCCCGAGCTCCGTTTTCGCTGGCAGAGGGTTGCAGGAGGCCATCACAGCTGAAAATGGAGCTCGTGAGAACCGTGTGCAACCCATCCCGAGCTCTGTTTTTGCTGGCAGAGGGTTGCAGGAAGCCTTTGCAGCCAAAAACAGAGTTCACAAGGATCGTGCGCGGCCCTCCCGAGCTCCGTTTTTGCTGGCAGAGGGTTGCAGGAGGCCGTCGCAGCCGAAAACGGAGCTCACGAGGATCGTGCACGGCCCTCCCGAGCTCCATTTTTGCTGGCAGAGGGTTGTAGGAGGCCGTCGCAGACAAAAACGGAAATCGGGAGCCCATTTTCGCTGGCACAGTGCTTGGGCCACCACAGACACTCCTGACACGAGTGATGTCAAGTTGGCCACGCCCATCCGGGACCCCCGAGGTCAAACACAACCCTGATGCAGCCCTCAATGAAATCGAGTTTGACACCACTGCAGTAGACTAATAATAATAATTGATGTTGATGACCAAATAACAATTGCTTCTAACAGTCTCTTTATGGATGGGGGGGATTCTCATTTTGGTGAAGCAACAACAATAGAGAAGGTCAGGAGGCAGTGCATCTTGTTGATTTCTTTTTTTCTATTGATATAGTGATAATATAGAGGAGAAGCAAAGTTAGGATACCAGCGTGCACTGTGAAATGATAGGCTTGTCGCCAGCGAAGTTAACTTAATTAATGTTAACTTAAGTCCTTGAAATCTACTATATTTGGTTTGGTGCTTGATCTTGTTTGCTTGTTGGACTCTGACATTAGTGGCACCCCAATTCCAAGCGTAGTAGCATTTTTCCTGCTGAAATACAGATCTATAATTAGGTTGATTTCCACCACCCTTCTGCTTCCTGGGTTGTGTAGGTGGGAGAATAATGGGAAGAATCAAATAGATTTTGGGGTGATGACATAACAGTTGTTTTGGGGAATCATATATTGGAAATAATGGGGGATGAGTAGGTATTTGGTGTGATTTCACAGACTGCTTCCCAGTCCATAAAATTGCGGTACAGCACTTGTGTATGACAGCATTGGGTTGAAGAGATATTTAATTATATGTGGTTATAATCGTACATTATGACAGAAGTTATTTATGAAACAGTGACAGGATCTCATTGCTATCATAGATGTAGGCAGACCAAATTGTCTCAGCTTTAGCCTCATTTTTAATTTACAAATAAAATGGCCTACACCATATAGCCGTGATGGCGAACCTATGGCACGCATGCCAGAGGTGGCATGCAGAGCCCTCTCTGCTGGCACACGCGCCGTCACCCCAGGTCAGATCTCCGTGGCGTTTCTTTCGTGAGCTTCTGTTTCCCTGCAAACGACGAAACAGAAGCTCACAAAAAAAAGATCTTACCTCTTGCCGCGCTGCAGGTGTTGGGATGCCCCACCTCCCGCCGTCCAGCTGGTCTTTGGGTCTCTGCTGCACATGTGCGCATGTCAGCACATGCACACATACATGTCAGCATGTCTGCGCATGCACACGCATGTCCGTGCATGCATATTTGTGCATGCACGCACATGTCAGCGTATGTGCGCATTCGTGCACACCTTTCAGTTTGGGCATGCACACGCGCGCAGTTTGGGCACTCGGTGTCTAAAAGGTTCGCCATCACTGCCATATAGGGTGGCTTGAAGTATTGCAACAAGATAAGGCCAGTGAAATCTTTTAAATACACTAAAATGCCATGTAATAACTATTAACAATTGAAACTTTTAGCACTGGAATATTATAAGCTAAAAGATAATGGAAGCATGCCAGTAGGCTTTTAAATTTAAGCAATCAGGACAAGGTTAATTTCACAATAGGCCAATTTATTTAAACTGGTAGAAACTGAATATATTATTTCAAGAAAAAAGTGTTGACTTTAATTTATTAATTTACATGAAATGCATTGAGAGTCCTAGATATTGCCTTATGGAAATTTTCTTACTGTTTGTTATCTCCATCTTTCACATCAACAAAAGATTGCTGTTTATTTGAACTGTTTTAATGAAAATTTACTCAGTTGCTAAATTGACGTAGATATTTTAATGTGCAAAACATGAATTGATTAACGAATGAATCATGGCTGATTTTTGTGATTATCTTTTTCTTCTTTTTTAAAAAATTGCAGCAGACAGAAGGAGGGGCACAGACAGATGGCCAGCAGTCGCAGACACAAAGCAGTGAGAATGCTGAGAGCAAGTCTACCCCAAAACGACTCCATGTGTCCAACATTCCCTTCCGTTTTCGGGATCCTGACCTCCGGCAGATGTTTGGGGTATGTTAGTAGTATCCACAGCTAGAAATCTAATATTGATTGATTGATTGATATCCCACTTTATTAATTTTACAAATCTCAAGGTGGTGAACTTATCCAACACACCTGCCTCCTCCTCTTCTCCCCCACAACAGCAAACCTATCTGCTGGGTTGAGCTGAGAGAGAGTGACTGGCCCAAAGTCACCCAGCTGACTTTCATGGCTAAGTCAGGATTTGAACTCATGCTCTCCTGCTTTCTAATCTGGTGCCTTGACCACTAGACAAGGCATGTCAAATACGCGGCAGGCCCCGCCCACCCCGGCCCTGCAAAGGCAAAAACAATCCCAATACATCACGATATGGCCCGCAATGCGATCAAGTTTGATGCCCCTGCACCAGACCAAACTTCCAAAGCTTCAAATAAAGAGTTATTACATGCTGCCCTGTGTCCAGTGCTTCTGGATGGTCTTCTCAGGACGGCAGATGTTTTCCCACACGAGCAATGAAATACGCTTATATTCAGTTGTATTCCACCAATGAATAAAGGTTTCCTTGTACACATTTCATTCATCTCCAAGCAATGGATCTAGGTGCTAATGTATGAGTGGGAATTAATTATTCCTTAATGGTACAGGTGATCCTCGACTTACAACTGTTCACTTAGTGACCATTCGAAGTTACAACAGCTCTGAAAAAGTGATTATGACCATTTTTCACACTTATGACCATTGCAGCATCCCCATGGTCACGTGATTTATGTTCGGATGCTTGACAACTGACTCACATTTATGATGGTTACAGTGTTCTGGGGTAACGTGATCCCCTTTTGCGACCTTCTGACCAGCAAAGTCAATGGGGAAGCCAGATTCACTTAACAACCATTTTACTAATTTAACAATTGCAGTGATTCACTTAGCAAATGTGTCAAGAAAAGTCGTAAAATGGGGCAAAACTCACTTAACAAATTTCTTACTTTGCAACATAAATTTTGGGCTCAATTCTGGTTGTAAGTCAAGGACTACCTGTATTTATTTTCTGAAAATTGTGTTGGGCCTTTAAGATGTTCTTAAAACTACTAAAAAGAGTGCCAGTGTATTTTATTTTTCCATTCACACTTTAAGCATGTTTCAACTCTGTTTTAAACTGCCTTTTTTGATCATTGGCCAAAGCGAATAGATAGAGAATGATTTTTGAGAAACGGCAAGTGCATTAAAGAACTGTGTGAAAAAGATTTCCTTGAGTTATATTTCATACTTGGATTTTCATAGCTTTTAAATAAATCTAAATAAAGCTTCTTGGCAAAACAGAGAAGTTAGCAGCTATGATAGGCACAAAATAAATAAAATTATCAAATTATAGTCACTTTTTACTTGTTGTTCTTAGTTTTTGATAATTTTATTTATTTTGTTAATTGCATTACTATTCTACCATATCCCAGATGAAATTCATACAGTTTCTGTGGTTGTCCTATTTCCCTCTAGCACATTTTGTTATCTTTGCAATAGTCCTCTGTAGTAGATTTATTCACCTGCTTTCCGAGTGCATAGTTATGTGAACCTGGATTTTGCCAGTCCTAGTCCAATACCCATTGGTGTACCACACTGCCTCTCATTTAAAAATAGAAGAAAATAAGATGCGAAAATAATTGGTTCTTGATCCTGGAGCATTATTTAGTGACTCCATACTGAGTAACCATATTTCTGCATTAAAGAAAATGACACACAGACTTGATGAAACTCAGCACAGTTGAGTCAGAGCAAAAATCTGTCTTGCTATTGAGTTTGATAAACAAAGCACAATGACTTAGCAATCTGGTTTTAGTCCATATAATTTTATATTTGGGTGTGTATTGTTTGTAACCCACTAATGCTGAGGAGACATTGACTGGAAAATATTATGTTTGCCTCTGCCAAGAATAATAGAAAAGTAATATATTTAACTGCTGTGTTTTTGTAGTCCCATGACATGCTCCTCTCTATTGCCCCATGGCTAGGACTTTACAATCTGGCAGCTGGAGCTTCTGGGATAGATCTACAGCTATCAGTTGCAGCCAGATCTATAACAAGGATCCTAATCCATCCCATTCCCTCTTGTTTAGACCGTCAGGGATATAGAATAGTAGATGTTTGCAGTATTGCAGCTTATTTTCAAAGTATCCGACTTGGTTTGTGGCCACTGACTAAATGTTTGTGTAAAATCAAATAACAGTGTAATAAACTAAAATGTTAAAAAGATATGGAACACTTTTTCACAACATAATTGTACCCAGAGTTTCCTTACAGTGATCATAACTAAATAGTATTTTGCTGCCATTTTTAAAAATTTTCTAAGGAGTTATCAGCTAATAGTTTAGCTGATAATACAAGATAGTCCTTGACTTACAGCCATTCATTTAGTGACTGTTCAAAGGTAAAGCAGCACTGGAAAAAGTGACCTATACCTGTTTTTCACATGACCATTGCAGCAAACCCGTGGTCATGTGATCAAAATATGGACACTTGGCAACTGCCATGTATTTATGATGGTTGCACTGTCCCAGGGACATATCATCACCTTTTGCGACTTTCTGATAAGCAGAGTCAATGGAGAAGCCACATTCACTTAACAACCATGTTACTAACTTAACAACTGCAGTGTTTCACTTAACAACAAGAAAGAAAGTTGTAAAATGGGGCAAAACTCACTTAACAGTCTTGCTTAGCAACAGAAATTTTGGGCTCAAGTGTGGTCGTAGGTATTCTCTTCTGTGGTACAATTGGAGTGTTTTTCAAGGAGTAGTGATGATAATTCCGAGCACCATATATGGTGCAATGTACAACCACAGAACATGTGTTGATTCAACAACACCTTCTATGCAGGGACAAATTCAGTCCTAAAAGGTGAGTTTGCTGTAACTTCTTTCCAGAAGCACGGCAATGAACCTGCGGGAATAAAATAAAAGCTCTTCTGTGAGGGACAAAGAGAATATTATATAAATATTTCACTTTATTAAATCATTCAGTAGCATCTGTAATATATATGTTTTCGTTTTTGCCCTTAGTATTAACAAGTTGTTTTGGTTTTCTGCTTCTGATATCACCTGAAGAGCTACTGCCTGCCAGAATGGCTTTATTTTGGGGGCATTCATGCAAGACCATAAGCCATTTTAAGGCTTAAGATAGCCTAAAGGGTGGAACAAAGAAGCGATTAGTAATCCAGACCTTAATTCCTGCCTAGTACAGAATTTTTGTACAGGATAATCTCAGTTTGACACTATAATATTTGGATAAAGTATTTACTCAAATACATATTAGCATTTTGTTTTGAACAAGAAAGCTTTCCTTTGGATGAATCACATGAAAGCAGCTTCCTTGTTGCTATATGACTACCATACAAAATAAAACACAAGTGAAAAATAGTAATAATAAATATGGTTGGGGTATTACAGAGGATACCAAGTTGCTGAAGGCTTGTCTAAACATACTGGTACATATGCTTAAAAATTGGATTTAGGAGCCTATATCAACACACTGAATAAATGCTTCATTTTATTTAAAAGAATGAGTTACCTTATTTTTAAAATCTAAAAGTATACAGTATACAATAATTTATTATTCTGCACACTACGTTAGTCATAAAACATACCATACCAGTCCTACATCCTTTGAATTGTATAGGTTTCATTTTTTTTATTCCTCTCCAGTTTTTTATCATCCTTGCCAACTGTATTTTTGGTATTTTTAAAATTGTTTTAATGTTTTTACATTGTTCATCTTGCAAAGATATCTTTAATATTAGGTTTAATACAATATTATTAAACAACATCTATCAATTCTATGATCTTGGGAAGAATAGGTGGACATAAATGCTAAACCCAGTCCAAACATCTGACTATAATAATAATAGAAACAATAATAATGCCTTATTTGATATCCTCAGTGAAAAATAATATTGGTGGTTTAAAACATTTATGATGTATAGTTGTATCATACAATGATTCCATGGAAAGTACAGTGTTTGAAGTGTGACAATGGAGTAGACTAGAAATGGCACAGTTAAAGAAAAGAGCTTCTGATTGCAGGGATGGCTATCATAGCATGTAAATACTTTGTAGTAATCTGTATGGGAAGGTGCTAAGGAATTCCCTGCTATATGGCAGTGATTAACTTATTTCTAAATTTTTATTTACAGTACTAATATCATTCCAGGATAATGATAGGGATTGGGGGGGCATTTGTTTAGAAGTTAAGAAATAAAACCACCAACATGAAATCAGGCAAAGGAGATTCTAACAGCTAAACCCAAAGCAGTATTTCTTAGTTCACTAAGTAGCTTGAGCCACTTGTTGTCAGGCTAATCTATTTAAAAGATTATTGTAAGGGTAAAAGTATGCTTGTATTTAAACCTAAATAAAATAAGTATTAAAGTATTAAAGATTTTAAGATGGAAAAACTTTGGGAAATAAAATAACTATGCAGTATATTTACCTCCAGAGAATGGCATTCTAAAACCAAACTTCTGTTAAAAAAGTTAACTGTTTTAAAACCCCATTTGATAGAGACGGGCCAAAAAAAAAAGTTCAGTAAATCTTGTAGAATGGGTAATATATATAAGAAAAAGTAATGTTTTGCATCATATAGTTTTAAGTCATTAAGAACTTCAAAGTGGACGGCTGATGTGTGATTTCGCTGTAGTATGTACTTGGTTGAGCACATACTGTATAATTAAAATCAGAAACATTCCTTTCTCTAAAGGAACTTCTTGGTCATAGATTATTCAAATCAATGTAACTTTGTTCTCTGAATGCTGTTTATTTAGCCAAAACAGCAACTAGTGAACTATTGAGTGGTGTGAGTTGATTCAGGGTTTGTAAAAGCAGAGAAAAGTACCTTGTGGGAAGGGAGTGGTGGAAGGATAGCTCTATGATGGCTGATTGAAGAAAGAATCTCATTCCCAAATTTTGAAGTGAGGAGTAGAACAGAATGGCTGGAAAAGGACAATAGTAGAAATTACACTTAGGTACTTGAAAAGGTGGCTTCTGGTCCACTTACTTCATTGACAACCAATACATTCACTGTGGGCAGCCTCCTACTTAAAAATAGCTTTTTCATAATCATTATTTATTTCACTTCAGCACAGACGGCTGAATTTGTATTTAAGAGGGGCGTGTGTGTGTGTGTGTGTGTGTGTGTGTGTGTGCGCGCGCACACACACACACACACACACATACAGCACTGTATATAGCTTTAGTTATGTAATCAGATTTGACTACCATGAACAAGAGAGAAGAATCGGTACACTTGCAGAAACCTTACAGTTTCCAGAATAACAATAATTAGAAAAGGTTGAAGAGGTGTATGAAACCCAGGAGAACAGCCTGAAGAAGACTGAATATGAGAATACCAAGTGGCTGTGGAAGATGGATAGTATGTTAAAACTGTGAACATAGGGAATGGCATGGAGGAGATGCTGGCTGGAACACTCCACCGGTAAAAAAAAAAAGAGAGAATTATGGAACAATATATTTATAAACCAGCCACCATTCCTTATTGCAATTGTGAATAGTCTTTTGTTACATCAATAGAAGATAATATATGAAGAGACAGAAGTTCTCTGAAGATGGGCTCCAGCACGAGTCCGAAAGTTCAGAAGACAAAACGTCTAATCCTGATGACCAACCCAGATTGGATCCTGCAAAATTATCCTGGGACACGTATATTCACCTTCATTTGTAATATATGAAGAGAATATATATAGTGCCCCTGATGTTATCGAGTTGATTAATGAAACCTCTGCAAACAAATAATCAAGCTCGGAGAACACCAAGAATTGTACTTTTGTTACTTTATACTTTACATAAAGTAAAATATCACAGACTGTGATATACCCTGTTTCCCCCAAAATAAGACATCCCCTGATAATAAACCCAATCGGGCTTTTGAGTGCATGGCAATAAGGCCAAGCGCTTATTTCAGGGTTCAAAAAAATATAAGATAGGGTCTTATTTTCGGGGAAACACGGTATATCACAAACTCTGAGGCTTATAAACCTGACAACCAGGAGAAATTCAACAAATAAATAGCAAATATTAAATCTGAATTCATTTTAAAATATTTTCAACTGTGCATTCAAAAGCATTTCTTTCTCAGCCATGAAAGATAAAGGATGCTGAATTAACGAACCAAAATAAATCTTTTTTTTATAGCAATTTGGTAAAATCCTTGATGTAGAGATAATCTTCAATGAACGTGGGTCGAAGGTAAGTTTTGTTTCTTTATCTACCCTCTACCTATTTCTCTCCTTTACCAGTCTACTCCAGTTGTCAAGATAAAGCAGCTTCCGTCCTAGATATTCTGTATAGAGAGAAAAGGAACTAGGCACTGGGTTACCTAGAGCTGCTATTCCATATAATTATAGGTGTTGCATATAATCGATAAGTATCTTCAATAATAATTTCATAATTTTCCCTTTGAAATAATCAGATTTCTCCAAACTTCTGAAAATAAAAAGAGTCACTGAAGCTATGAGAGTCAGGCTTTGTATTATTTTTTTTGTTAATTTAAAAAGTTTGAGAAAGAAATGCTATAAAAAAATTTAGAAGTATTTTATATATGGGATAAGAGTTATCTTGTGTGAAAGAAAAATTAAATGCCCACCTGATGTTGCAATAATCCTGCAGTGTTGCAAAGATGTTGGCCCATCCTCTTACAATGTCTGCAAAAGCTTGCAGCTTTTTAGAAAGGTGTAGTTATTCAAAATACAAGCTGTTCAGAATGATGTAAGGGTTTTTTTTTTTTTTTTAGAGTTAACTTTCAGGAGAGCCAATGGCAAACCTTATAGTCCTAAGTGTAGCAATTTTAAGTGTTGCTTGTCCTAACCGGTTCTCATCATGAAACCAATGTCCCCTCACTGAAGAATTGATGTGATTCTCTCTCTGCCCAGTAGGTCCAGCACTGGAATAGCAGGGAATGTTTCAGGTCAGGAGCAAGGCGCATTGGCAGAGCTCTGTGGGGGAAGCTTGCACAGTGCATGTCTCTACTATGCTTGACTTAATCAATGCTAAGTTTTCCACTTTTTATTAAAAATGAACATCTGTCCCACACCCTCACTCCATCACATCATAGTGATAAGGCATAGCTAGGATTATATTTGTATATCCTGTTTTTGAGATTCATAATCTACACAGAGTAGCTCCATATGGATGTTTATATACAAGATTATGTTGTTAGCACATCAGATTTCCTATGTATTATCTGAAAACCAGAAAAGAAGTGATATTTACTACTTGTACATTATACAGTACATACAATACATACATTTAGTATTGGAACTAATTTATCTCATAGCTTAGTTTATAAAGATGCAGGGTAAAATTGATGCAGCACATAATTATTTTAATTTGTGAAGAGCTGCAAACTGCACTGAACCACATGCTTTCTATTACTCATGTATCCACTGTATATGTTTGAATGATGAAGTGAAAAGTGTATTATGTTTGACCACTACCCTTCAGTATACACTTCAGTATACCTAGGCTCTTGGAAATGGCTGTATAAGGAAGTAAGCCAGAGATGTAAAACATTTTTTGGATTAACAAGGAGACTGGTTAGAGTGCCGTAGGCTGGGTATTTGAACTATGCAACCGTTAACAAGTTCAGGATCTTAACATTTATTGTATTTCACAGAATAGAAGCAATCTGCTGGTACTTAATCTCTAAATAACATGCTATTTATTCTCTGTACCGTTTAGATCAGTGTTTTTCAATCTTGGCTACTTTAAACCATGTGGACTTCAACTCTCAGAATTCCCCAGCCAGCATACTGGAAAAAAATATTTTTGTCTGCACTCATATACATCTACAATTTTATGCTGTGTACATCTGGGTTTATATGTCCTTATTTTAATACACACTCAGATATACTGGGCTGCTTCATGTTTCATTCTTAGTGAAGGATTAGCAGCAGACTAATGCATGCTTCTGAGATCACACTCACTAACTGCTCTGATGAGTAAGGAAGGATACCAAATTATATAAACCCAGTCTGTGGCTGGTTTAGCATGTTGTACAAGAGACTTCGGGTCAAAAGGAGTCAGAAAGTTAAAACAAAACGTGTATTTTCCCAGTACTAAGCAAACCATGGACAGTCTTGTTTGTTAATTCATTATTTATAGTTGCTCTCAGGAGGAGCTTGTGTATATGATCTGCGTAGCATGCTGCTTGTTCACTGTGAAGCCATAAGGCCATTCAGTCTTTATGTTTGGAATCTTCCACAAATTATAATATTCTAATAACTATTGAACTGCAAGTAAATAAACCAAACTTCTGGTTTTCAGATAATACAAAACCTGTTAAGATTAAATGATAGCTGTTTGCCCCTTTTCTTTCATCTAGTAAATATTTAGCTCATAAAGACATTGATCAAGTTCTTTTCTATTTGGTGGTAGAATTTCAAACACTTGCCTCTCAAATTCACACCGATTCAAAGATTCAAATGAGACTGTTTTAAACACGCTGAATAGTATAAGCAGGATTCCCAAAGAGTGTGTGTGTTTATGGCATTTTTAAAAATTGAATTGGGACATTTTTAAAGAAGCTTAGGTTCCCAGTGGAGAAGCACAATTCTTTCTAGGGACCCTTCACTTATCACTCACTTCTTCTGCAAAAAAATAAATAAAAAAAGTATGCCAAAACTTGAATGCTTGTATCCTCCTACCCTGTGGTTTCTATTCTAACCTAATGATATGGAACCTTTCTCCTCCTCCTCTTTCTTGGGAATCGGAAAGCAGATGCTCCCCGCTGCCTGCCTTGTGCTGTGTTCTCAGTATTACCCTTCCCCTTCCTGGGTTTCTCAAGGGTATATTCTTCAATATGTGAATGTTTAAAAGGTGAAAATGTAAAATCCAAATTGCTCTGGGTATGCCTACATCCATTCCCTCTATGGAATGAGCAGATCTTTATCCTTTCATAACTGTGGCAAAGGCCCTCTGCCAGATATGTCCAGTGTTGGAAAATTTGAGCATTTCAAATTACCCTTTAGTCCATCTGAGATGAGATGATGTATTTCCATCCTGTTTTTTGAGTGTCAAATATATTTGTGCACATTGGCTGTATTTGATTTTTTTTGTAAAAATCAGTTGGAATGAATGAAAAAGTTATGAATAGAAGTTTTTGGTTATGTAGATTTATTAATAAATGTTAATGCTTTTATAAGCATCTCAACTTTGAATATTAGGCACAATTTTGGATAACTAGCATCATATTAGGAAAACTTAAAAAAAAGGTGTTTGAGACATTTACATAACAATCTCAGTTATGTTCAGACTTCTGTTTAATTAATTTTCATTCATTTTTCTTGTTTCATTAGCAGTGCCTAGTGAAAGGAGCTGTTAATATGATGGTTTCTTCCAGTTTGGTTTCCGTTCAAATACCAGTTTAAGCTCGTACAGTATTTATATCAGTGGCATTCAAATTTTAACAAACAAGTCTAGTTTTCAATAGAACAATGATTGAACCAAGCCTTGTAGTCACAGTTGTGGTAATTATTATTATTTCTTCTACTTGTGTGCTGCCTTTCATCCAAATGTTTAAGGCAGTGTACATAGTGGCCCTTCTTCTGATTTTATCCTGACAACAACAGCTCTAGAAGATAATGAATAGCCCCAAATTACCACTGAACTTCCATGACTGAATATCGACTAAAATCTGGGTCTCTGCAGTCTTAGTCCCATGCATTAACCACTACCTTATGCCAACTCATTCACCCATATTTAATAGAAAGCTTGTTCTGGTGATACTTCCCTTCCTCTGTAGATAGCTTGGGTGGAGCAATGTGACAGACAGAAATGTTAGATTTATGAATGAGGTTTTTTTCCTCCTATTGGTGGGATCTTTAGGGACCACTCAGGTAAACAGACTTAATAATGAGCCTGAGAAAGATACACCTTTATTCAACTTTATTCTCTGTTAAGATACTAATACGCAGCAGGAAAACAATGGCCTTGAATGTCTGTATTCCAATGTCCAATGGAAGGTACTTCCCTCCCAGTGAGGCTGAGGTTTCTATTGCAGTTAACAGTGGGGAAACAGTAGTGATTTCACTACCCAGTTGATGCAGTGAGGAAAAGTAGAGAAGTTCCTAAAGAGAACTAGTAAGGGCCATATACTCAACTATAAAATCCAGTCATTTTATAAATCAGTGATTTTAAGAAATGAGAGATTGTATGCTAAGCTTAATTTAACTGATCTAGTAACAAAATCCTATTTTATCACTCTAAATTTCATTTAACATTGATTACTCTGTTCTCTTAACAGATGCAATGGTATCCTATTTTATATGTTCTCACTTTAAAAAAAATATTTTGGACAGCAAAAATACTTTTCTCTTAGGTTGAAAAGCATTTTTCTTTATTTTTTCCCATAATCTTAAACAACTCCATTTTAAATTCCAGCATATGTACATAAAATTGCTTTAATCAATCCAGTTAAATAGCTACAATATATGCACCCTGGTTCAACCTATGCAAAGTAATTCTACGTAAAAATTCCACAACTTTTTTTTTTTTTTTTGCAGATCTTAAAGAATAGTGTCCATACTTTAAATAGCACTAGGATATTTTTCGTGGAACTTATTTTAATCACTCATCTCAGATGGATTATTGTATATTGACTTTGAAAGCAAATAACCTGAAAGCCTGGATTTTTATGTTTATTTATTTCTTTATTTTTGTTGTTGTTCCATTTGTCCAGGCTTCTGGCTGTTGACTGAGTTTTTTTTTTTAAAAAAAAAACCTGCCTCTTTGTATATGCGTGTATACATATATATATATATTAACAATTGAAATTACGGAAAGTCTTTCCCAACACCTTGAGATAAAGATGCTGCTTCTGAAGTCAATGTTCTAAACACAGTGGGGGAAAAAAGTGTTAACAATGCATGGATTTCAAGGGGCTCCTTTTAGTTTCCTTTGAATTTATTTCATTTACTTTTTTTTTTGTTATGATTATTTTTTCCCTTAATTTCTGTGTTCTGGCCACACCCAGGAGAATCGTCTGCTTTTGATTTCTCCCTTTACGGTTACATGGTAAATTTTCTTTCTCATTCTTCAGAGATGGAAACATTTTATAAAAAACTCTGTACAATTATTATTTTATACTGCTCATCCTGTTGCTTGTTATTTATTGCAGAATCTGAGGCCAGACTAAAAAGGTGACAGTTACTCGGTGCCCTTGGGCTGCAGGTTGTTCTGAATGTTTTTGAGGATTTAGTACAGTTAGAAGTTAAATGGACTGGGTATTGTTTTCAAACTGAAATGAAAGTTGCATAGTAAAATCAGTTCAGTCTCAAAACTACCAGCAAATTGAATTATAACAGGTTAGTGGGAATAATTATAAAAGTACATATCCTTCTTGAGCTAGTTATATTACTTTCCTTTTTTCTTTCTGAACTGTGAGATATTGAAAATTTTAATCCAGTATTAAAATACTGCTTTGGTATGATGGGGCTATGTTTAGGGAGGATAAAATCGAATTTATCTTTAAAGGAAAGTATGCATTCTGTATGACATATGCTCTTTTACTGATACTAGAAATTCTTCGTAACTTAGAGATGAATTGTTGGGTTTTGGCATTTTCTGGACTTGGTTGTTGTCCTGCACATTTTTGGAGAACACCAGCAAATCAATACTTGCTTTTATACTTGAGACTTTCTCCAAGGATTAAGTAAAATTCAAAGGAATTCAATAACTTTTTGGTCAAAAGTTCTATGTCATGTGTTTAGGTGAAGATGTAAAAATGTTTAGAGGTGTAGTAAAATAACATTAAGTAAAATGTGTACTCATGTAATATATATATCTTCATAACAACCCTGTGAAACAAATTGTACAAAACGTTTTTTGCACTGTATGTTTGATTTTTGGCTGCAGTGATAATACTGGAATCATGTCCATTAAGACAAATCCTCATGTTATTCCCAGATTTGTAACACCTGATGCAAAATGTAATGTACTTGAAAAATATAGAGGTGTTAAAGATGTAGCTCACTTTGCAATTACCATTCATAATCTATATAGAGCTGGGAAGGGGGAACTTTTAAGGCATTTATTTCATTTTGCAGATAATATGTACTTGCTAAATTCTTTGAGTATTGAATCAATCAGGGTTTTTTCCCCAATCAGTTCTAATAGATTTACATTTTCCTAATCATGACATAGCAAAAATCTGTAAAATTCCTCAGTAACCAAATTTTCACCCAATTAATGTAGTAGGGAGATTTACAATAGTGGAAGGTGGCATTTTTCACCCTGCTCTTCCAAAGAATGTAAATGTCTGCATTTGAGGAACAAAACGGGGGGAAATGTTATAGTGGCAAATAGGAGTAAATTCTTTACCCTATTCCTTGAATGTTGATTCTATAGCAATGAACTTCACAAATATAAATAGCTTATAATAGGAGATCCAACTGAAAATTCAGTATATGTAGCACTATTGTTAACGGTGAATATTGGGCCCGAACAAGTTCTTGTTACAATACCTTCAGGATCAATTTAAAAAACATGAACTACTTACTACTTTTTCCTCTATCTGAAAATATTTATCCAGCTACTGCATATTTTTATTACATGAAGCATACATACTTCAGTTTCTTGAAAATAAATATAGGGTTAGGTCTTAAATGTCCTACTGTAGTACGATTATGTGAGTCTGTTAATAAATCCAATTGAATATATTTGTACTTTGGAAAAAAGGTTTATATAGAATAGAACCTTGATTAGGTAAATATTTGTCTTAATAGTGATAATATTAGCAATGATTAAAATTAACTGATTATGTTTCATAATTAGTGGCATTTTACCTTGGCATTTATTAAGGTAAATCTATATATTTTTATGACTGAGGCAATTACATTTAAAGCATTTTTAAAGTCAAATAGGAGTGGGTTATTTATTGCCTGGATGTAGAAACCATCTGGATCTTTAACTAAATCCTAAGCTTTCAAAAACAAGCTGAACAAAGAAGCAATCATTCCATCTTTACACTCCATCGTTAGACTGTATCGTTTTATGATGTGCTTTAATTAATTTTGTTCTCTTCCATTAGAAAGTTTTGTTCAACCTCATTAAAGTACTAATTCTAGAACGTACAGCTTCAACAATCTGTGAAAAACAATGCTTCACTTAGTGTTTTCTGAGTGAAGAAGCCAAGCATTTATTAGGTATTTATTTTATTAGGTACAAACAGCTATGCTTTCCTCTGTTGAAATAGAAAATAGATTAAGGGTTGTTGTTTTTTCCAGTGAGCCAGGGTATCTATTCCTAGCCATATATTATAGTATTATTAATATCTACTTTTAATAGGGATAAGCATCCTAGGGATTAAGATAACCAGTGTGACCTGTATTTCTTGCATCAAAAAAACAACATAATATTTTAAAGGATACCTTTACTCTAAGAAATTAACAAGAAACAGAAGCAAAGATGCCCAGACATTGTCAAAATTTTACATATAATATCACACACACACACACACACACACACACACACACACACACTTTTGTCCCTCATATATTTATTCATTGTCAAAAATATATATATTAATACTATTCATAAAAATAATAAGACAAGTTAGAACTATCACACGTATCAACTTCCTTTTGCTAGGTTTTGTTCAGAGCATTTTCCTGTGCCTATCCTTGTAATATGAAAGGAAGTTATCGAGAATGCTGCAAAAGAGAATATACGAATGGTCATTTATGGCAAGATTTCTTTCCAGGTTTTAATACATTGCATTTGATCAGTCTTGGAGCTAGTTTACTTTTTAGACTGTGTCTCGAGTAACTATGCTTTTTTTGGTCTGGCCTCAATTGCTTTTATGTTTTATTATTTTCAATCTGATTAAAGTTATTTTTTTAATTGAAATTCTTTCATGAAACATGCATGAACCAAAAATGTGACTCTAGGAGAGTATTGCTAAGTTGTGCTGATGTCAATTTCATACTGTGATATTTTTTTCTCTATTTATCTAGATATCAGTATTTCAATATATAACGATGTGCATGTTTTCCCCCTTCTCCCGCTGCATGCAGGGATTCGGGTTCGTAACTTTCGAGAATAGTGCTGATGCAGACAGGGCCAGGGAGAAATTACACGGCACCGTGGTAGAGGGCCGTAAAATCGAGGTGCATGTCTTCAGTAATTCAATTTCTTCTTTATATTTCTTCTTTGGTTTCCTTTTTGTGTCTTGCCTCACTGATTTCACATTGGGATTCCTGTCCAGTGCGTGTGTGTGTGTTTGTGTCCTGTGTTTTTCACTCCCGTCCCCTGCACTGAAGTGTATAAAATAACCTCCCAATATATATATATATCTATATATTTTTGTTATTTTTGTTATTTTTCTTTGTCTTTGTTTTCCTTTCTCTTAAGTTTGTTTCCAACACACTCCAAATTTTTTGCCCTTCTGCTATCTTGATTTTCCTTTGCTTCAGTTAATGAGGCTCTGACTTTCAATTTCCAAGCCAGATCAAAAACTAACAAAATGAGCACAGTCCCATTTGTCACTTGGTATCTAACAAGAAGGGGTGGGCAGCCAATATCTGCCCTTGATTCAGAGGCCAGTTCTCCTCCATATGAGTGTGAAACTAATGTATTGGGAAGGGGTGGATGGAGAAATCAGGAAGAACTTGAGCCATTGAAATATCTATGTAAATGTATTTCAAATTAAGAAATATGCATTCCATAATCATTTCCAATGAGTGTAGACTGTGATAAGCACAAGATGCTTGTGTTACCTAGATGAGAGGTAACTTCTTAGTGATGAATTTGTGTTCCCTCATATAGAAGGCTAACTGGCCCCTTTTTGTTCTTTCTTTTTAAAGGAAAAAAATTACTAAATATAAGAAAAAAATTAAAGCCGCCGTTTTGAGTAAGATGTCTGCATATTTTGCTTTTTTGTTTTTTTGTTTTGTTTTGTTTTTGTTTTTTGTTTTGTTTTATTTCCCTTTTTAATGGTTTAGTGTTTAGGGCCCTTCACTTGACTCACTCTTTCCATGGTAACTATACACAATGCTGGCGATGGTACGAGTTGGCGGTAAGTGAAATCAAAGTGCTAGAGGAGAAGCTTACTTCTTTTCTTTTCTTTTATGCAAAACAAAAAAAAATTAAGAAAGAAAAAATCCATCCGCCATTTCACATTAACACTACAAAATGTGATTTGACTTGTTGTCCCTCCCCTCCCTCTTTTTCCTTTTCCTTCTCTCCCACCCTTTTATTTTCAATGCTGTTGAGTAATGCCACCTGGATTTTGGATGTACATACCATTTTGTTTAAGTCTGAGCTGTTTGATTACTGACTTTCCAGTAATTTTCCTTGCACATCTTACTCAGAGTTACCGAACTCCAGTTTTGGCTGGTTTTATTAATGCACCCATACACTTTTTCATTTTTGCCTATCCATCTCCTCCCTCTGCCACTTCTTTTCTGCACTCCCTCTCTTTGGACCTCTGATTGTTCTCCTCTCCTCACTTGCCATTTTCCTTTACTTAGTTAAATACAGCTGTTGGTCTTTGCTGATTGGTGGTTTCTGATTGGTTTTGCCCATTTTTCCTTTAAGTGCTTGTATTGCATTCTGCTGTAGCAGTTGATTTTCAGGCACTTGCTCCATCTTAATGATTGTCTGTGAGACCTCTCTTCCTATCCCCATTAATCAATTGTTGTTGTTGTTTTTCTTTTTTATGTGTGTTTTAACAGCATGCTTTCAGTCTCATTGTTGTTGTTTCCCATTCTTTTTTTTTAAATGTGTAATGTTTATATGGGGAGGGGAGGTGTCAGGAGGGCTAAAAATAGAGCGATGAGATTCCAGGCTACCTTCTTCCCTGCCCAAAGCTCACTTTTGTTTTAAAGTTCAGAGAGCCTTTGAACCATCCTTTTCTTGATCTTGAAGTTCGCATGAGCCTTTTTCTTCCATTGGGATTAGGATTTTGAAAAGTTACTGATTCTACCTCTACCTTCACTCTCTGTAAGACTCTGTGCCTATGTTTGACACAGGGTTGCCATTGTTTGGCTTTATCCACCCCATCAGTGTTTTACTAGCATCATCTGTGCTGCAACATTCATTTGCTGCAGTGCTTAGAAACCTTGAGCAATGAACAGCTCAGTAGGGACAGTGAAGGAGACTAAAAGGAAAAAAAAATCAAGAGACACTTCATACATTTCTAATAGTGTTCATTTTTCTCCTGACAAGGCAGCAACTAGGGAAGATTGGGGTTGATGGCCTCTCAAGATACAGTACTCCAAAATTGAGATACAGGCCAAGCAGTGCTGCTCTGGAATGCAAACTCCCTTAGAAGAAAAGCAGCTTAATCCCAGACACCTGGGAATAATTCTGCCCAAATTGCAGCAGGTGTTTTTTGTTTTTTTGTAATATTAGTAGACCACTGCAGTTCAGTGAAAGGCTACTAATGGATCAGACAAGGTTATTTTTGTTTCTGTTTCATGCCAGTCAAACTGGACACAAAAAAATAGCAATGGAAGAGTTTTTGCCCCTGAACCAGTGAGCATCAAAGCTGGCAGGGACGCCTGAGAAAATCTGCTCTTTTTAGCCTTTTCTTTGATGCATAATTAAAATTCAAAAAAATAGATATGTTTATAATTATAATATATAAAGATAATCTGTAAAAGTAAATTTCATTGTACTGATTTTTTAAAAACATTTAGGTTTCTATCATTTTCTCTAAAGCGTTGTGCTTCCTTCCCTCTCTTCCCCTTTCCCTTTTAATTTTTAGGTTAATAATGCCACTGCACGAGTAATGACTAATAAGAAGATGGTCACACCATATGCAAACGGTAAGACAAAGAACGGAGGAACATTTTTAGGCATAAGAATTAAGTTTTCTCGTTGGTATTTCAGAATAATTTGAGAAACTTGTTTCTTTATAGGTATAGATAATGGAAATACCTAAAAGATTGTCAAGAGGTAGACAAGAGTTCTTGGAAATATCTTGAGAAAGAGGGCACTTATTTGAGCCCACAAATATGGATGAAATACTTTGGCTTTAGGAAATCACTTTAAATATTCGGTTTTGTAACTTACTAATGAATTGGTGAGAAGTGATGTCTCCACTATTATTGATATATAGTGACTGTGCTCTGATATGTATGCACAAGTGGTGCGTTTAAAATTGGAAGTGATTAACAGAGATAGACAGAGGATGCATTTATATTCATTTACATTTGTCTTGCATTTTTAGGGAGGCTGCCTCCTACCCTGTGAATCATAGGAAAAAGAATAGTCAACTTGTGATTTAAAAAGAAAGCTACAGGTAGTCCTTGATTTACACAATAGTACTTGACTATTGTGATGGCATCTCGGTTGTTGAGTGAAGTGTCAATAAGTGAGATGCCCATATCACTACTTTGTTCAATGACTGATCCCAGCGCTCTCAGTTTTGATGGTTAAGTGGATGGATCAAAGGAGTGTGCGGACAGGAACTCATTCATTGGGCTGGAGAGACAAAGTTGGGAACCTGAATATCTGAGCTTTAAGTGGTGGACCATAAAGCATTCTTTCCAAGTTATCGTAACTTTGAACAATTGTTAAACAATTGGTCACAAGGACTACTGAGGACTACCTGTATCTGCATAATTTGCTTTTGCCTATATGTAGGCACACTTATCGTGCTATTCTCCTTTAGGGTAGCAACATCATATAAAATACATAAAAAGAAGAAAGGCAAAATAAATTTTATCCGTGGGCTGTCAGACTCCTGAATGCAACATAACATCATAAGTACTGTATGTAGTATGATAGACTTGCAGGGACGGCACAACGTGCAACATGTTCATATTGGTGCAATATATTATAATGTAATGTTACATACATATATGTATAGAGGATGTGTGTTTGTTAGTATGATTTACTGGGTTAGGGATTTTTTTTCTGTTTCACTGTGAGTTATTGAGATGTATTTGTGTTTGGGGGGGTTGCACTAAGGGAGGTTCAGCCAATCTCATTGTACACGTGCATTGACAATAAAGGTTTGAATTGAATTGAAATCCATGCTGGAAGATAATTGTAAAAGGAAATTAATTAAATCTACATTATACAAACACCATTCATTGTATTCCTCCATATCTGTCTATATTTGCAAACTAGTCTTGCTTCCATCATGTCCATTCACCAACTTAAAATGCCTCTGTTTCTTTCATTTTTCACCTTTACCTTTTTGGACGTTCTTTTTGACAACTTCCAACCATGTTTTTCTTCAGTTTCCACTTCCTCTCAACAAATTAATTCTTCTTTCATATATTTGTTTTATGATTCAGTCCTTATTTGAGAGCAGGCCAGGGATGCTTTGTGAGTTGACATTCTCTCTGTAAGGTCAAATTACCTCAGAGTTCTTTCTTTTTTTCTTTTTGCACTATCTCCTCATTTTTGTACTCATTCCACATTAATTCATTACTTGTTCATTCTTGACTGACTGCTTCACTACAGAGTTTATTATTGCACATATTTTCTAAGTTACCCACTGTATTCAATTTAATTTGTTTCTCATATACTCATATACTCAACTCTCATTTCTACATAACAAATGTGCATAAGATTACTCCCACACACAGCCATTTTCACTTACTTTTACAAATTTCATTCCTTTCAGCAGACCATGTGCTTTCTACCATCTGTCTGTCAGCATTTGTACATCTTAAAATTTCTCCAACCATTTCCACATCTTTACAAAACATTCTTCCAAGGAGCATTCATTCCTCTACTTGCTATCTTTTTTGTAATTACTCATTCATTTTCCTCGTTAAACAGAGCTCCTTTGTTCATTATTCAGAAATTTCAAATCTGTACACTTCTCTGCCTCATACATTTGATCTAACATTTATTGCAAATCGTTTCAGTTCTTGACTAACAACATGGCATTACAGTGATGAAATCCAATTTTTTTTACTACCGGTTCTGTGGGCGTGGCTTGGTATGCGTGGTGTGGCTTGGTGGGCGTGGCAGGGGAAGGATACTGCAAAATCCCCATTCCCTCCCCGCTCCTGGGGGAAGGATATTTCAAAATCTCCATTCCCACCCCACTCTGGGGCCAGCCAGAGGTGGTATTTGCCGGTTCTCCGAACTATTCAAAATTTCCGCTGCCGGTTCTCCGAACTACTCAAAATTTCCGCTACCGGTTCTCCAGAACCTGCTGGATTTCACCCCTGTGGCATTATCTGCATACTGCACACATTCATATCCCCAATCAGCCCAACATCATAAGTGTACATTATCCATGAAAACATTAAACAACCAAGGAGATGGTTACACACTATTTGATGATGAACCATTTGCTAAGCAATTCATTTATTTTCAGGCATACTAGTCTTTCATTGTATACCATTCTTACTGCATTAATCAACCAATCTTCTAATTCATGACACAAACTGTTCCATTATTTAAGTCTATTCACTTTGTCATATGCTTTCTCTAAATCACTAAATATATAATAATTTTTTTCACATTCATACATTTCTAAATGACCTTTTGAAGAACAAAAATTTAGCGCACACACTACCTGCCCAGCATAAAGTCACACTACTAATTTTGTTCCTTGTCAGCTCTAGTTCCCTTTCAGTGAGAGTTCTGCTAAGCATTCTAAGACACATTTAACAAACTAATTTGTGTGTGTGTGTGTGTGTGTGTGTATGTGTGTTTGTTATTCGCTCTTCTTATCTTTTCATTTGTATATGGGAACAATAATCACATTGGTTTAATTGTCAAGCGCTGATGTGATCTTCACCAATTCATTAAAACAAATTACACTGCCACTTCATAAATAAGCCACACCCACATTTTAACATTTGTCTATTTTCACACTTGTACTTTTACCATTTTTAAACAGTATCATACTATTTATGATTTTCTTTTCATTATTTTTTGGCAATAACATTTATAGCATTCATTTCAGTGCTATTATCATACTCATATAAGTCTCTAAAATATTCTTTCTACTATTCATTTGCCTCCATTGAAGTTCAAATCACTTCATCACTTTTATTTCTAACTCTATTCACTTTGCAGAAGACTTTTTGTTGAGTCTCAACTTGATTAGCTACTGTTTTTTTGTCTTGATAGAGAAAGTAATAGGAAGTGTCTCTTGATTAGCATATGCATTTGCATTATCAAGGTCAAATAAGATAAGATAACCTTTATTGTCACTTTTTTGTGTACACAGTGGCACATATTAAAATGAAATTCTGACACCCCTGTCAAAAGAAAATATATATATATATATAATCTGGGTAAATCCTAAGAATCACACACTATTAAGTTTATAATATTTTCCTTGGTTTGGTCCTTTCCCATTTGGGTTGATGTATGATATATGATGACTTCTAAGGCAGGCATTCCTCTCATTCCCTTCAAATGCTCACCAGTATCCTTAGTATTGTAGAACCATTCCTTAATTGATGTTCAGAGATCAGTTCAAATATCTGAAGTTTTAATTTTATAAATAACACAGTCATTTCTATGTGGCTTCAAATTTTTCATTTGATCTTTCACTACAACCACAGCCTTTAAAAATAAAAATAAGAAAAAAACAATGCAGTGTGAGCTTCATTTTCAGACTGCAGGAAGGATTTGCCAGAAAGCATTAGTGATTTATATTTTCTCCTCCATTTATGTCCAGAAGCCAAGGGGGGGGGGGAAGAAACCAAGAAAAAAAAACTTGATTGCAGAAAATACGACTTCAGTAACAGAATTGTCAATGCCTGGAATGCAGTACCTAACTCTGTGGTTTCTTCCCCAAACCCCCAAAACTTTAACCTTAGACTGTCTACTGTCGACCTCACCCCATTCCTAAGAGGTCCTTAAGGGGCGTGCATAAGCGCACCAGCGTGCCTACCGCCCCTGTCCTAATATTCCCTTTTATTCGTATCCATTTCTTGTATTCATAATTATGTTTATACTTATATCTGTTATCTAATACATGCTTGACAAAATAAAATAAATAAATAAAATAAAATAAAATCTGGAAAATGTAGCCTGTTTTTATGCCTAGGAACAATCTGTATGGAAGTGAGGTAATAATTACTAGAAGATAGAACATAGTTACTAGAAGATAGACTATATCTGTACTGATATACTTGTTTGCTACCTCACTGACGGAAGGTCTAGCTGCTCACATCTGTCTTTATTTTTTTCAGGTTGGAAATTGAGTCCTGTAGTTGGAGCTGTATATGGACCTGAATTATATGCAGGTAGAAATTAATACTGATTCTTCTATTTCTGCCATTTGACTGCACTGGTGATTGTTTATGTTCTCAATCTGCTGTT
Organism: Thermophis baileyi; assembly: GCA_003457575.1. Classification (NCBI taxonomy): domain Eukaryota; kingdom Metazoa; phylum Chordata; class Lepidosauria; order Squamata; family Dipsadidae; genus Thermophis; species Thermophis baileyi. The sequence continues at coordinate 1,705,247 of QLTV01004237.1, read as the reverse complement.
TCTTTATAACCTTTTTACATTTTTTATTCTTTTTAAAATTAAATTAGCATCCAGTTTTCAAGCAGATGTCTCGCTGGGCAATGACGCTGCAGTGCCCCTGTCAGGAAGGGGGGGTATTAACACTTACATTCCTTTAATCAGTAAGTAGCCCCTATTGGCCCCTGTATTGTTACTGTGCTTGAGTAAACAGTGATCTGTTCGCCCTCTTCTTTCCAGTTTGTATAATATGTACTTGAAAGGATGGGCCTTGGCAGAAAGAAATGCTACTTCTTTGGGCAGTGGGAGTGATTCATCCCTTCTTGCAATGCATTTTACAAGCTTGTTTATGGCTAGGGTTTCTCAGGGTGATCAGGCTGTTATAAATTTGTATGGGAGGGAGTGGAAGTGGAAGGTCCAATTGTCTTGGGTTTAGCAATGTTAACAGGCCCCACTCCAAAGTACATGTTATTCATGCTACTAAACTGTGAGTCCACTGCAAGCCCCCTTGTGGCATACTCCTAGAAGCACCTTGGGTTCATTTTGCCTTGTGACTGACTGGTGCCACCTAAGTATCCCTTTATTACATTGTGTTCCCAGCCACCTTCTGAGGTTTCAATATCATTTTGCCCTGGGCCAGTTTACTCCAGCATGATGTGTAATAAAACAGGGCCCAATATAGATGGAACCACTTAATGGTCATCTTTGCCAGAAGGTAGGCTCTTGGTAAACTTGGTAAACCTCATCATTAATTATGGCTGCCTTCATTAGGATGTTTTGATCATTTTATATTTAAACGACATGTGATGGAAAAGACTGAGTTGGAAGGAGAATACACATACACACACATGTTTTTAATTCACAAGTTTAAGCTTATTATGAAAAAAGCATTTTAAGCATCCCCATTCCAAGTAAATGGAAGAGTTATTACCTGCCTGTATTAGTAGTAACTCTATGTGCTTCTCAGACTTTCTAACCAGACTGCATGGCATTATCAAAATGGGGTGGAGGACAAGGGGAAACAGTTTGCAGTTTGTGATGAAGAAGGCATGACACAACATTAATCCCTTGCATGCCAGGCCTCTCTGCAACCCTACCTTTCCTTCAGGATCATGTCACAGCAAGAGATATGGGAGGGTTTCAGAGCTCTAAGCATGCTCCTTCACAGGACAGGTGCAGAACATTCCACCTCTCTGGAGTTGGGCATAAGCCTAGTTAAATATGATTGTAAATGACTGGGCAGAGGAACTGATTCTTCTCATATTTTTCCTTGTCTGTCTGTCTTCACAGTACCCAGCTTCCCTTACCCAACTGCAGCCACCACAGCGGCAGCATTTAGGGGAGCCCATCTGAGAGGACGAGGAAGGACAGTGTACGGTGCGGTACGAGCAGTACCTCCAACAGCCATCCCAGCTTACCCAGGGTAAGGATGGAAAACTATCCAGCAGTGATATTCAGAGTAGGACATTCAATGGATTGAAAATAGGGACAGGAGGTGCCAACACTATAACGCTCTGCACTCCGTCATACTTGGGAAAGGCAATCTAAAACTTACATTTATGACCAGAAAGAAAGTTTCATTAAATTGGCAATCCAGCAGTGAAAAAAAAAGTGTTCAAAAATACTGTGCCAATTGTTCTAGCTTGTAACAATATTTTGGCAGCACAAAATAATCTGGGGGAAAATGAAGAAATAATCTTATAAAAAGAGTTTCCTAAAAGGTGTAGAGTCTGTGGAGTGAGGCTACTTCTTGTTCTCTGAAGTCCAATTTCATTGAATTACCCAGACTGACAAGCATTGTTTGTTAGCTTCATTATACATTGTAAATTGGTCAGAACAGAACAGAAGAGTTACCCACAATGGATTTGCTTTCTTGATTAGAGATGTTTTGAGAAGGGTTAAACAAAGATTGAGCAGACATGTAATGAAGAGTAGTTTTTGTTTAAACTAGTAGTTTTTGTTTAAACTAGAATAAAAAACCCAAACCAGGATAAGCAACATATTGCTTCCTTAGATTTTAATAGTTTCAGTAACATGACAGTTTAGCATTAGCTGCCTTTATCATTTCAAGGCATTGGTTGTTTTACTATTTTAAGTATGTTTTCAAGACTGACAACATTCCAGTATCTCTGTTGCCAGTTTTAGTTCTAAGATTTCATTTGCATTAAAAATGAAAGACTAGGTTCCAATCTTTCTTGGAACAAATCTAAGCAGAAAGGAAAATACCAAGAGACAGTTGGATACTGATCTCTTCTCTTTTAATTAGAATTATACATTAATTGGGGGGATTATTTGCTGAAATACTCCAGATTATGCTGGGTCTGTTACAAAATCTTAGTAACCAAACAGCCTAGCATTTCAGGCTACAAACACTGTGCAGTTACTGGATAGTTATTTTTTGTATTCCCCCTTCTTCCATGGTTTATGTAAATATATTTTATGGTTCTACCATATTAAGTAACATATATCTGCATTCAGCATCCTCCATGGTTTGTATAGATAGAAATGCTGGGATATCTTCCATGAATCACATAACATTCATGAGGTACCATTTAATACCTAATTGTTGATACCCAGATATAGTAAGTTATAAACTTCCAACTAAAATTGTTAGTTGTAATTATCCCTAATAGTAACAGCTAAAGTATTCCTAGAAAAGAAAACTAATTTACTGGAGTTGTGCATTTTTCTAAAAAACCCAATGGGATTTAAATTGAATATTTCAGTTGAAGACAGTTTAATAATCTCCTCTCAAAAATAATCTTCAGGATAACCCTTTATCCTTTTTAACTCTTTTCAGAATATTTATTTTTTATTTTTATTTAATTTATTACTAAATATTTTTTTATTTTCTTTATTAAATTTCTTTGTTGCCCATCTCATAACAAAATGACTGTATGACTTACAGCATAAAACATTAAAATTGTAATATATAAATATCTCTAAAACAATAAAGATAGAAGTTCAAATCCAGATAAAAGTATAATAGAATTTATAATATTTATTATAATATTTATTATAATATTTGTAATAAAATTATTATTAAGGGAAGTCCCAATCCAGATAAAATTAAAAGATGAGGAGGAAGGGAATAGAATTCCTTGTAGTCTAGTACCAGTTTGGTTTGGTGGTTCGTACTTTCTTGGTATATGATAAAGGGGAAGATTCTTTGCAAAGCAGCTCAATACAAGTAAATATTTTATATCTTCTCCATGTGATTAACAGCAAGAAAAGTTTTTGTAAGCTGCAAAACCTGAAATTCATCTTACAAACTTACTAATTTTACAATACAGGGTTTATAAACGCAAAGCACCCCAATAAAAAGATACCCATTTTTGCCTCTCTACTGTAATCAATATTATATATCCATATTATAAATGGCATACTCTCCCTGCTGAATTGACATCACTTTCCCACAGTAAATTTTCATCAAGTATATTTATGCTGATCAGCTATGTTTTGTAGTTTAAAATTGAAGTGGGGTGCAATGCTACATGATCAGTTTAATAACTTAAGCTTGCATCACTGTAGAAATCTGATGATTATAAAGCAAATTTATAGCCAAGCTATCCTAGCCTTGTTGTTTGTAACTTCCTATAGGTGGGTGTGTTCTGATCAGTGTGAGAGAAGCTTGGCATCATTTTTCACTCCAGTTGGCATATGGAAAAAAATTACAAGTAATATTGTCTCCTAGCCTGTGATAACATTAACTGGTAAGCCAGATACATACACACAAGGCTCTCATATATGGGGAACTAATGCTTTTTAATATGAGTGATTTAGCATTCATCTATCAAATGATTAAAGTTACAGAAAGCTGTGCAAAGCATGCATTCATAACCAGGGCTGTGGCAAACTCTCTTTTCCTTTCTTATCTTTCCCTGATCTTTTGCCCTATCAACACAAAGCACATTACTCTATGAAATGTTCTAATAAGTTGTAGTAATTTCACAGTTCATTTCTTTCTGGATGTGCTAGAACAAACTATTTAGTAGCCGTTAGATTCAAAATGAGGGAGCTAGGTACATTCCGTAGAATGTATCATTGCTATCTACCCAGGGACACCCCCCCCCTTTCTTATTTTTCCAGTTCTGCAGCCTTGGATCAGTTACCTAACCCTTTTAGCTCATGATCTCTGCTTGTGAAAGCAATGCATTGTGGGTATTTTTATTACATTTATTTTTGCTTCCTTTGATCAGAATTGAATGATTCAGGGTTTTTTACTCTGAGGATAAATCAGTACTTTTAGATGCTAAATAATCATAACTTGCATGCTTGTGTGATCGGCCAAAACTTATTGCATGTCTAATGTAAAAAAAACCAAAAACAAAATAGGTGATTTATGGATATCAGAAGTGATCACACAAGGCTGCAAGATGCAGATGAGTACACAACTTTTGATGTGTTTTTGATCTAGGTGGACCCCAGCACTGGATGAACTACTCCCAATGACCTTGCTTGTTCTACTTGGAGCCCGTTACATGAAAGCAGTTCATTCATTTGTTTAGAGGGTTAATTAAAGCCTTTCCAGGTTAATAACTAAAGTTGAGGTTTCTCAAGTTGTATTTTTCTTTTTCAAAGCATTTAATTTTTAAAACAACAACACTCTATTGTACAGCATAAAGGTTGTTTTCTCCCCATCCCCCCTTTGCATACTGTCTGCCCTTCTGCCCTGCCCGCCTGCATGCCATGGAAGATGACATGGAGCTGTCTAGCGTGCGTGCGCAAACACAAACTCTGCTGATTTGCTCCTGCCCGAAAGCCCAGGTTATGGATTCATACATCACCTGCCTGTGTAAAATGCATGTGCATGCTGCCGTCCTCAATAACCGGAATGTGTTTTCTGTTCTTTTTGTTTTTGTTTTGTTTTTTTGTTTTGTTTTGTTTTTGTGTGGATTTTCTGCAGTGTGGTTTACCAGGACGGATTTTACGGTGCTGACCTCTATGTAAGTACATACACTTGGAGCCTTCTCATCTCCAACCCATAACAAGCCAGCCTTTTTTTTTATTATTGTTGTTGTTGTTGCTGTTCTTCTTGTTGATGATGATGTTTTTGGTTTAGTTTTGTGTTTCAAAATATAATTTTCTTTAATTTTCTTCTTCCCTGTATATACATATTTATATATATATACATATTATATATTAAAGAATGCAAGCATGTTTCTTGTTATTGCACTTGAACTTCAGTGCAAACCTGAGCTTGGTTTTTTGACCATTACCAGGTTCAATATACTGAGTATTCTTCTCACAAAGGTACGGTGTAGTTCTAATCAGCCTAAGATACAATTAGCAAATGAAAATTTCCATCATTGCCCTTTTAATTGGCATAATTTGGTTACCCAAAATAAAAAGGCTGATCTTGCCTCAGACCCTTCCTTTCCTTTATCCATTTCCTTTCTTCTCTTGGGATCTTTGAAAATTTATGTAGGGATTGGAGACTAAGGGAACTCAACGTCCACAAACGTTTATAGGTGAATGTGTGGGCCTTTTACAACATGTTAAATATTATACCCAAGTGTAAATAAGCAAATAAATGGTAAATGTTTTGGTTAGCACTTTGACACTCTTCCCTAAAGGTGATCATGATATATCATGTCCTTACTTTGTTCCCCTGGGTCAAAAAATTAACTTTAAAAGAGTATTTTCTTGTATCGCCTCAATCAGCTGGTCTAGTTCACAGCTGTCCTTATACCAGGCTTCCCCTATTTGATGCCTTCCAGATTATACTGACTTTGGCCATGCCCATGCTGGCTCAGGTTTATAGGAACTGCAGTACAACACATAAGGAAGTCATCAAGTTTGTTAGAATTTAACAAATGTAGGCTCTAAAACAGCATAGAGGCAACTAAAAACTATTTATTTACTACCTAGAAATCTGTAGCTATTTTCTGGTCAAAAGGACAATAAATAAAGAATACTTTATGCATTGGTTAGATAAGCTAAAATACCAGCTGGCAATAAAACTTTTCACTAAATTAATTTAAAGTATAATTCTGATTGCGATGTCAGTGGAAGAGAACAGATGGGATCTTTGTGATGATATTATAATGAATGTAATATGCTTATTATTGAAGCTATTTCATTTTAAAAGACATATTACATAGACAATATTTGGGACAATCTTCTCTTGAATCTAGCCTATCAGTTTTTATGAGTTTTTAAAAAAGGTATTTCCCTTGCAGAATTTCGAATTAGGGTGATATTCTGCCTAATAAACAGATGATGATGATGATGATGATTATATTTCAAGTTGTTTTAGGCATTGCTTGTGCACTTTTCTACCTTGTTTGGATTTCATTATATCATTTGTGTAGAAAAAAAAATAGCTGTTCTTCCCCTTCCCCCAGCACTGCTGAATTATTATCTCATACAGAGGAGATGCAATGAGAATATAAACAAATAAAGGCCATCCCTTGAGTTGTGCTTTAATGCAATATAATAAGAAATATCCAGCTGGGTAATTCCCCAACCCTAGCACAATGTCTCCTATTGCAAAATAGCCTTGATATTTACTTAAGGTTTAAAATTATAATTTTTTAAAATATTCAGATATTTCATTCTTTGAGACTAGTGAGAATAAATACATCTTTCAAGGTGGACGAACCAAACTTTCTCCATTGCTTTTCATTGCTAACTGAAGTGAACGATAATAGTAACATCTCGGTCAATAACTCTAAGCCATCTGCTTTCTGCTGTTTTAATTGGCATGAATCAAATGGGTGCTGTTTCTCCATAATAATTCATCAGCAATTCATTTTCTTGCCTCTGTGGGGAAGTCACTGTTGTGGGAGGAATGAAGAACGCATTTCTTAAAAGCAGGAATGAAGGAAGGTTTAAACAAAATTGTTCCCATGAAATTCAGTTTAATAGCAAGACATGGAACTGAGATGATACGAAAGAGAAAATAGTGGTCTCCGCTTAGATCTTTTGCTTTTCTATCATTTTCTTCCTTTTCTTTTCTGGGGCAAATATTCCTAACTACTTTATTTCCAATCTAAAGATTTATTGCTCCCTGGCATTAAAAATGCAGGCCCAGGGTGCAGAGGGTAGGTGTGGGAAGTAACAGCTTTGATCACAGCTTCCACTAGTGTGGTTTATTTATTTCACAAAAGCAGTCATCCTAAAGGACCAAACCTTTTGGTGAAACATGTGCTTGCATCCTAAGGAAAGAAAAGGCTGGTAAGCCCTTTGCTGGGGTTTTTTTGTGTCTGATTGTTTCCCTCCACAGCTGTGTTTTTGAATTGCTCTTCCTGTGTTCTGTTATAGAATAGTCTTACAGGAACCAATCATTAGCGCTAAAATACCTCAGGTAGGAGTGCCAGTGTGACCTGCCAACCAATCAGATTGTGGATTGCAGTGGGATAAAGAAAAAAAAATGAATTAATACTAACAGTTCCAATTAGAGATGGGAACAGAGTCTTTTGAAAAAGAAAAAGAAAAGGCCAAGATATGTTTGTGAGCATATGATTAAAACTCTCATTTGTCTCAGTGCTGCACAAATCCCATAACATATAGGAAGGTTTTTCCAAACATATGTAGGTAGCAAACTAGGAGAACTTTTTGTGTATGTGACAAGCATGTGTTGTTGTTTTTCTTTTGTGTTTCTTATCCATATTTAGAAGCATATATGCTAGCCTTCTTGAAAGAAAGCTTGGGAATGCTAGTCCTATGCTTTGTGCTTTTAAAAATAAATAACCTATTGTAGAGAAGCACAGAAGTGAACACATTAATTGCAGGGTATTTAAAAAAAACACTGAAATCATTGACTCTCAACTATTTTCTGAAATACAGTAACTCTCAATAATAAGCAGTGTCAAGATACCACCTTCTAAACAAGAGGCAGAATGTAGAGTGTCATGATAATGTTTCATGGGTGTCACCGAACAAAAGTAGAGGTCTTTACAAGTTAAACTTTTGAAACAGAAGTGTAGACTCTGCAGATCCTGGACCTCAGCCTTGAATGGAGAACTCTTGACTCTGGATCCATTTTTCTCCCCAGCTTGCAAGTCCAGCTATTTCTGAGTTTGAGAGCATCCAGCATAGAAAGCTCCTAAAGGAGATCAGCTAACATGTGGAGGAGCTCAGTTTTGTGAGATTACAAGCCATGCTTTCCCCAACTCTCGATCATATCACCAAACCAAGGGGAAAATGTAGACCACAGCTTGGCTTCTCCCAATCTCCCCTATCCCTACCTTGCTTGCTATAGAATGAAAACTGTCTATATTTGTGCTCTCTGAGCTTGATTGTTTATTTGCAGATGTTTCATTAGCCAACTCTACCAAGTCAGAATTACCAAGGAGAAAACAATACACCCACCAACTCTGGCAGAAGAAGCTACTATATACAGTATAAACAGGAAGCAAACCCTACATTCACTAGCACTCATGATGTTTATGATGAATGTATTTTTACAATGACTATGATCATGATTTATCACTGATTGCTTGTATGTACACTGACAGCTTATGCACCATAGACAAATTCCTTATGTGTCCAATTACACTTGGCCAATAAAGAATTCTGTTCTGTTCTATTCTGTTCTGTTCTATTCTATTCTATTCTATTCTATTCTATTCTATTCTATTCTATTTCTATTTCTATTTCTATTTCTTTCTATTTCTATTTCTATTTCTATTTCTATTTCTATTTCTATTTCTATTTCTATTTCTATTTCTATTTCTATTCTAATGAAATTCTGCAAACTCAGGGAGCACCAAGGATTCCACAGTTCAACCTTGAGCTCTATATATTCTCTTCTATTGGAAAAACTAGGACATCTCCCCTATTTCATTTTCCATCTGCTAAGCTCCAGGCACTACAGTGGTGAATATTTTGGAGTGTTTTCACAACAGGATAAGAGTGCTCTGCCAATTTTTACACACTTACTGTGTGCAGAATATTTTTTGCTCATATTAATACTGGGACTCTGCTTTGTTGGAGGTGCAGCCCAAAAGTGTATCATTCGGGGGTGGGGGGAGACACTTAAATTTAGTCTCCTGGGAGAGTTTAAATCTTGCATCTGAATATGGCTTAAGCTAGTTCTCTCAGAACATTTTCTGTGTGACCTAGTCTTCCCTGGATAAATGCTGACAGATCAGAAACACGATCAGTAGCAATTATTATGACCACAGGGTAATTTTCTAGTTGCTACAATAAGAGGAATTCTTGCTGTTATTTATAGATATAAAAATATATTCTGAAAGATTTTACTTTTTCATGTTTAAGAGCTTCCAATGTATGTCTATTACTAGAATAGATGGGATCCTCTCTTTTATTTTTTATTTTGTTGTTTTCAACATTTGAATCTACTGTCCCAAACCCTCAAATTAGATAGTGTGCTTAAAAATTCCTAAGCATATATCTTATGGTGTTAAAAGTATTTATTTAGGATTAATGTTCATTCAGTACTTTGAGGGAAAAGCTTCCAAACATATGAGGATTTATAATAGTTTTTTAACATTCATACATTGATGCATAAATGAGTTTATGAATCAGCACCTGCAAATATTAAATGAAGTAGAAATTCATCCGTTCCAGCATTATATATTTGTCACACAGGAGCAAATGTTCTGGCAAAGTCGTGACTACATGTATGAAAAACAAGCATATTTTCTCCAACTTGCATCTTGGAAAGAAACCTTGTCCATTATTTGAGAGCAAAAAGAGAAACTTCAAGCAATGTCCTATGAATAAATTTTCAACTCCCCTTGTTTCCTGCTGTATTGTGAGATCAGAGGAGGTAATCAGAGGAAAAGGACAATTCCTTAGCTGTCTAGGCCCTGAGTCACAGAGTTTTATGTGTGACAACCAATACCTTGAATTGTATCTAGATGTCAACTGATAACCAGTGCAGTTGATGAAATAGAGCTGTCATATACGCGAAACAGTTTATATACCACCTTCTGGATCAACTTTTGTTTTCAAATAATCTTCAAAAGCAGCTCATTGCAATAGTTCAGATTAGAGATGACCAAGAGAACGACTTCTCAACCCAGAAAAGGATGAAATTGGCATACTAGATAAATCTGCAAAGTCCCTCAATGCCATGGCTGCCATTTGCTCCTTAAGCAAAAACTATGATTTCAGGAGGATCCTTAATATATATTCACTAATTCTTCTTGGGAAAATGCAATTTTATCTGGGGCTAAACCTGGACATTCCCTGGAAATGGAGGGTTCCTGAATTCACAGCCATCCTCCTCTTCCTCTCCATCCAGACTCTCAAGAGCATCCAGGCACAGAGAGAGAACCTTGACAATACCTCATTATTAGACACGGGCAAGCTATGCAACTGAATATCAACCTATTGGAATATATAACATCAGATGTGTTTTGGTGTATTTTTGTTTATAGTTTACCTTGATACCTGCTATTTCCATTGACTTACCTGTGAAGAGCAGTAGATTTCATTTCAGTACTTGTCTAACATTGTGCTGAGAATACAAATAGGAAACCTGTTGTATATTGTAGATCTCTTCAAGTCTACATATGATGGGGGAAAGGTTAATAAAAGATGCTTATAGCGGCACTTGAGACATATCAAGCTTAAATGAATTCCAGACAAAATGAATGAAACTAATCTCCATCTTCCCCCCGTGACTAAAGCAGCACTTGGACAGTCCTTGTTCTAATTTATTGCCCCACATTGAAATGGACAGTTGTGCAGTGAAGGGCTCTTCCCTTTATCTGGCTATTTCTGATAACTTGATCACTGTCACGTTATAGCAACCTCTTCCTCCTTTCTATTTGCAACAGAGCCTCAGGGTTGCCTTACCTATAGGACAAAAGAATCTGTCATCACATGCCTAATGATGCCTTCCTGAGAAGGTATTCCACTCAAGGTGAAAAATAAAAAACTCAGTCTAAATAATTAAAAATTTGGGACACCTATCACAAAGATTATATGATTTGAAACGTAGGTTTTTATTGTCCAGATACAGATAAATATGGAACAACTGGTCCTGGTCTGTGTCTTTTACTGATTAACAGAAACTTGCTAAATTCTAGAATATTCTGTGGTGAAATCATATTTGATTGGGTGCAGAGAAATATAAAACAGATGGAAGGCAGGGAAGGGAGGGAAAAAATGTGAGTCAGTAGGCAAGTCTCTTCTGCCAAAGCGGCAGGAACTGTGGATATTATAAGTAGCTTGGATTTATTCCATGGAGTTTTAAATAAATAGGGCAAATTAGGAGTCCCTAAAATTTCACATTTCAAAATTTCAAAAATCTTTTCTGGAGTAAGCTTATGCCAGAATTTATATATCTCTTTCATGTACATCTAAAATTCTTGTAAACGGGGGGAAAATGTGTACACATTATGCTTTTTCTTATCCTAGCTGAAGTTGATCTGCTAATTTTTCAAGCAGGCATCGTCTACTGATATAATTAAATGTCCATGTTCATTTGTCAGGAATGTGTTTTGATTCTATTTCTTGATTTTATGTAATGAACTAAGATCTAATGAACATGTTCAGATGACATCATGCTGATGTCAGCTGCTCCCTTTGGTTAATTGACTAATCCCATGTGCCAGGAACGCATAATTGCTGATGAGTGGGAATGGTCATTTTATGTTTCCTTAACCACCTCATACTACATGCTCCTGTCTTTTTCTCACATACACACAGAGAGGGGTGGGGGAGGAATAGGATAGGATCTTACTCTATTCCAGTCTATTTCTGCTCCCTTTGCATCCCTGTGTGGTTGTGGGGGCCAAACAGCAAAAAGATAAAGTGGGATGCATAGAAAAAGAAGGAATAGGTGACCCAGCTGCCTTGATTGTTTGCAATTAGTTTAGCTTCAGGCTTAAACCTAACTAACTATCTTAACTAATTGTGGAATTCATTTCCACAGTTAAGATATTTCTACAGCTTTTCTTTGACCCAGTTAAATGTCTTATGCATACAGATCCAAAAAACACTCGTTTCATCACATAGATACGATACGATCATTTATATACAGCATCCATTTTTCTAAATAATTTCACATCAGTGCCTGCTTACCCCAAAATACACATCAGCTATTTTTAGCTTCATTTTTCCAATGAATAATTTTTTTTCTTTTTTGTTTATTGTGCAGTCAGCTGAGAAATGTTAACATCTTGCTCGAAATCTCTCAGTGGAGTCTCTGTTCCCTTCTCTGATATAACAGATGGGTTACTGCTTGTTATAATTATTAACATTCGTGGTGTGGGACAGGGCTAGGGTGGGAGGTTTCTTTTTTATTTTGGGGTACATGGGAATTGTTTAAGATTTGGAATGTTAACTCCAGTGGTGACTGACTGTTTATGTAATAGCAGGTCGTTGTGGCTGCACGCTCTAGTAATTGAGGCTGTGTACTTCACTGAGCTTGTGGTAGAGCCTAGGGCAAAACTGCTGTCCCAAGAGAATGCTGGGATAGATAGAACTAGCCAATATGAGTATGAACGTGGTGACTTTGCTGGTTGTTTTTTAGTTCCAAATGTCAGCATGCTTAGTTTTATTTTCATTTTCATTTAATTAATAAATGTTATACCATTTCCCACCCTAATTCCAGTCCTTTTTTTCTCTGTAAGAAATGCAAGTTAAAATGATTTAAATTGGGGCAGGGGGGAACATCTTTAGTTTCAAACTGCATCTTGTCCTCATATTCACAGTTGGGCTGAACTCAGCTGATTATCTCAAATGTCAAATTTTAAAAATTATGTTGGGAATAGAACACACCAGGCACATTATGAGACAAGCTGCTCAGCAATCAGTGTTGCCAAAGACCAAGATGAATACATCTGAGCATGCCTGAATATCAGATGTGTTGAAAGTTCTACAATCTGGATTTTTTTTTTTTAATCAAGAAAAGGGATGCCAGTATGTCTGAAGCTTTGTTTTAGCAAAGCTCCTTGGAATAAAATTCTTCTTCAGCTGCTAACACTCAATAGAATGAAATTAATAAAGAGCTAAACAAAGTCAGAATAGAGACTGTCATGAGAAGCACTAGAACAATTGTTCATTTTGTGGCAGGAGGAGATTTGAAGTGGTGGTTAATTTCAGATCCTTATAAGTTACCATTGCCCTTTTTCCAAAAAAGCTCTAACGAATAGACATTTTAAGATCGCTATTCTTTTTGGAAAAGAGGAGCCTCAATATTCTATAATAATTGCTATAGATTCCCCATTACTATATTCTTTTTTTTCCCTAATTTTCTTTCTGCATTTATTGTTTTTAATTTATTTTTTGGTTTGTATTAGTAATGTTTAACAATATTACTGTATAAAAAAGTAGTCCCTGTAATAGCTGGATAGAGAGAAGATAACACTTTGTTCGTACTTAGTTTACATTCATGAAAAATCTTGTTTCATACCATGAACACATATGGATTTTCATTCCCAATTCCTCCTCTTCTACACTCAGAACTCAGTAAAATTAATTAAAGCAGGCACTTGGATAGTAATTACAATTACTTGATACAACAACTATTAATGGTTGATACAACTATTAAGGAAGGGAAAAATTACTTCTCTGGATTGTATACCCTTGAGGCTGATTCCTGTGCTTGATGATTCCATGTGGGTCTGAAATAATAGAAAAACGGTATATTGCAATGAGCCAATTTAGATTGGCTTGCTGAATATGAGGGTTTTGGGTTTTTTTTAGTTTCAGAGGAATTTTTATTCAGTTTTACAGGTTTCGTGTTTTTTGCTAATTGTCAAAACATCCAGTCATCTAAAGTTTAACACTGTTCTTTAAACCTAATCGTTAACTGATATTATATTTCAAGACTACAATTATTTGCTGCCATGACTTTTAGTCTGTGAAGACCTCTTATATGTTAAATGAGATGAGATTTCTAGGCACAGGATTTTTACAGTTTGAAGCTTGTTATTGTTGCATTGGTTATCTTAAATACAGTATTTCTGCCCTGAAATTACAATGAAATGTTCAGGTATCTGCTTTCTTTTCATAAAGATTGCACTGGTTAATTCTTAAAGCAACAGAATAATAGATATAGCACCAAAACAAGATTGTTTTATAAATTCATTCTTCCAGCATCCAGCTGAACTACAAATTAAAAGGAAACAAGTTTTCAGATATTAATGATAAAATAGCTAAAACATGCTGGTTATTCTGCAATATGAATAACTGAACACAGCCCCTTCTTTAAAAAATTATGTTTAAGGCAGACCCACTAAAGTTAGTTCTGTGCCAGACTGACAAAACGGGCACATTTGTAATTTTGAGAACTTGTTATGAATATTCTCACAAAATGACTGTTTTGAAAGCTTGCCCATTTACTAAATGGCTGCCAAGGTAAACATGAGCCAAGTAAATAAGAAAGAAAGTTTACAACTCATACATATATGCACATTTATGTTTATCAGAAGAAAAATCCTCTGTAGGCACCCATCATTTCTGGCTTCTTAGATAATTCCTTTTAAGCCCAGATGCATTCTTAAAAAGACAGATCCTGTTGCTTTGTACCACACTAGCTTCCTATTTAAAAAATAAATGATAGATCGGAAATAATTAAAACTGGAAGGAGCATCAGGCAGCTTCCGTCGTTGTAGGAAATGTAAGAAAGAAAGAGGATTGGCTTTTACTGAGACAGGATTATGATGTCCCAGGCATAGGACAAAAATAAAAGGAAGGCCATATGTAGCTAAATGAAGACTCTTAAAGGTTAAGCATTACAATCTGATGTACAAAATCAGACGAGCTATTACAGAGATTTTGGCAAGAAAAAAAAGATCATGATGTAGCAGTGAATTTAAAGCCATTAAATTCTAAATTAAGTGAAGGAATTGGAAAGGAAGAGACTGCAGGACAGAAGATACAGGAAGGAAGATGGTACTTAGATTATTGGAGACATAAAGAACTTGTTTTGGAGAGTTCATTTTAATGTGCTTTCCATATATAGAATTCATTTCCTAAACATTAGCTTGTGCGGGTGTTTGATTTGAATTTATAGCCCTGGAAACCTCTTAGAAGATTTATTATGGACAACTCCGGTGGGTAACAATGTTTTCCTCCAATAGACTTTTTATATTGATTATGATCAGGGTGGACTAAAGAGATGTATTAGCATCTTTATTTTTGATATTCTTGTTCATAAATTGACCTACAAGTACTACAATAGTATAGGCTTTTTCCATTTGATTTCATCAGGTAAATGCATTGGGGAGATAGCAAAATATATGAGGATCGGGGAATGCTTTCATAATTTAATGTGACATGGGAGTGGATGCAGTTTGAAACATCTCCTCTGTACCTGTGTTGTGTAGATCACTCCACTTTGTTTAAGGAGAAAGATATCTATAAAGTCAGTTCTTTTTTTCCCCTGCAGGGTGGATATGCAGCCTACAGATATGCGCAGCCCGCTACTGCAACAGCAGCCACTGCTGCTGCAGCTGCTGCAGCAGCTTACAGTGATGGGTATGTAAGGAAAAGCGTGGTTTTCATGTCTCTGGAGAGTACGCCGTTTTAAAAGTACAGTACATTTCCTCATATTCCTCAGTATGTGTCCTAGCTGCAAATGCCAAAAGCATGACCTCCAGGTTTATGGCTAGGAAACATTGAGTAAAAAAAGTTGTTACTGTATATGCCTAAGGTTTATGTGTTTCCAAAAGAGATAGCAATCATGCATCAGGATCAGCATTCAACCTTGTTCTTGTCTGTAGACAAAACAGAGTAGATTGCCTTTAGGATAGCCATATATAATCCTGCTGGCATTTTTAAGTGAATTTGTGCTGTTTTCAAGCACAACCAATAACCCCCAATCAGTTCCCCCCCCCTCCAGTGCCCTGCCCAGGGGAAATGGCTAAAAATTGTGAGAAATGAATTCACTGAAGATGAATTACACTATGCTCCATATTTTGGCAATAATCTATGTATGGACACACAAATAAGACATCATTGACTTGTACGTACAATGGTCTCTGGGAGTTATTGTGTAGCTTAGCATAATTGTTCTCTAGAATCACAACCATTAGAACATAGAATAATAAAGTTGGAAGGGACTTTGGAGGTCTTCTAGTCCAACCCCCTGCTGAAGCAGGAGACCCTACACCATTTCTGACAGATAGCAGTCCAGTCTCTTCTTGAAAGCTTCCAGTGATGAAGCTCCCACAATTTCTGAAGGCAAGCTATTCCATTGGTTGATTGCTCTCACCATTACAAAATTTCTCCTCAATTCTAGGTTGCTTCTCTCCTTGGTTAGTTTCCCTTCATTGTTTCTTGTCTTGCCTTTTGGTGCTTTGGTCATTAAGGTAATGATAAGAGAGAATGAAACCCTTTTTCTACCTGTGAAAAGGCTATGTACACTGGCTAAGCAACTAAAAACACTTTCGATAACAAGCCTTATATCTAAGGACGGATAGGAGACATAAGTAGGAATGACATAATAAAGCCTTGCATGAAAGTACGGTACATTTTACTTTCATTCTTGTACTGCTCTTTCATCTTCAAACACCTTTTAGTGTTTGGTGTTATTGCCACAACGATAATAGATAACTTCTGAAGTTGCACCTAAAAGGACTTGGTATACTGTCTGAGCACTTTTTCAAATGGAGAGCCTGATCGGTGCCTCATTTTCCTGCAAGAATTACTCACACTTATTTCCCGGGGATGATCAGTTTCAGCTGTCTCAATTTTAATATAAATCGTATAGGTTTATATGTTTTTCAATCTAAAATTGTGAAATTTTATTATACAAAAGATATCTTTCCAGCATAAAACTCAACACACATTTATGATAGGCCAACCTTCCCACGCCCAAGCACCACCACCATAATGTGAAACGTGCTTCTTTTAAAATGAAGCCCTTTTTGTTTCAAAGTATTAAATTATGAGTACTTGGGGTTAGCCCAATTGAATATCGATGCAATAGTTCCTTGAGATTTAAACAAGTCCTTTAGATATGGAGGAAAAGTAATTAGAGGTGGGGTGGAGCCAGGAAGTTCATAGATTTCCATTACTTCTGATGAGAAAAGCCTTTATTGAAGTGACTTTTTTTCTTGCTTCCCCTCCCCCCCCTTTTTTTTTTTTTTTTTACG
>QLTV01004237.1:1677479-1688080 GCA_003457575.1 Thermophis baileyi | reverse complement strand
TTATGAAAAAATCATTATATGAAGTGAATTTTTTTAAAGAATCCCCTCCCCCCCCCTTTTTTTTTTTTAGTTACGGCAGGGTGTACACAGCAGACCCTTACCATGCTCTTGCCCCTGCAGCTAGCTATGGAGTTGGCGCTGTGGTAAGTGTGGCTTTTTCTCTTCCTTGGTGACTTTTACCTTTTGTACTTTTACCAAGAAGCACAGGCAGTCCTTAACGCTGCTAATTGGGACTGGAAAATCTGCCATTAAGCAACATGGTTATAAGTCAAAAAAACCACATGACTATGCCACTTATGAAAGGTAGTTCCAGCAGTGGCTGTTGACATTGTTAACCAAGGACTTCACTTGACTGTGACTTGCAGCTTCCTGCCAGCTTGCCCATCGACTTTGTCAGAAGCTGGCAGGGAAGGTTGCAAGGTGTGATCACATGACTCCAGGAAACTGCAATGGCTGTAAGAGTAAGGACCAGTTTTAACTACTTGTTCAGCACTATCTTAAGCTTGAGCAGTCACTGAATGAATGGTCATTAAATGGGGATCACTTATATTGTCCACAGTATGGGTGGTTGAATAGCCTCAGAAGTTCTATAATAAAAAGTGTATTCAGCATGCTGGTTAATTGCTAAACCATGCTAGGATGAATAGGAGGATAATAATAGAAAAGTAAGACAAGGATATGAGAAAGTTAATGCCAATCACCAGTCCCACTGTAAAGGGAATGCTGTGGTCAAAATCACCAAATGGGAAGTAAAATCTGCACATAATACATATTATTCCCAGGCTTGGTCTCAAATACAGTCAGATTTATTACCATATTCCAGTCATGTACATTGGCATTCTAACATCAAAGGGGATAATTTATTCTTTTGTTTGTATCCAGAGCTGTTGTTCTGGTTTCTGTTTTAATGAAGAATTACAAATTAAACTAATGAAGCCAATAATTGATTTTAACCTTGGTAATGAGTATACTGGTGCTGAAGGACTTGGAGTTCATTAATCCCATTGATTTGGTTAGCAAGCTGAGCAATAAAACTCAGACCTGACTACTTTCCTTTTCAAAGTTAAATATTCTCAAATGTTATCATCATCATAGAGCATTCTGCCTGCAGATCTTCTGATTTGCATTTTAAAAAATCTTAGGATAACTTGCAGGAGATTCATATTTTTAAATTTGAAGAAATTGGCTAGGAAGAAGAACAGTAAAAGAACTGCAGAGCCAGGGACAAAGAGAAATTCAGTTCAAGGAAAACATGAAGAAAAGTTGCTAGAGATAATCTAGGATTAATGTTCTTGATCCAGAGACAAATATGGCACCAGGCTTTCAGACACCCAAACTTCAGGTCAGTTGAAGTCCAAGGAAACATTTTTTAAAGAAGACATCATGCAGCTTCTTAAGTCACTAGGGGTTACATGGGAAAATGGTCTTATATGCATTGTTCTTTTTTAAAAAATTCTAAATTTCCTCTTTTGTATCAACTTTTGCAGGCAAGTTTATACCGAGGTGGCTACAGCCGATTTGCCCCTTACTGAAGTGACATGAGCCCCCCCCCCTGCAAGTGGGACAGCTCCCTCCCCCCCAGTTCATGAGGCCTGGCTATTGCAATATTTACTAGTAGAGGAACTCTATAGCAAGAAGAGGAGGAAAACAAAAGAAAAAAACAAGAGAAATACTTTTTTATACCTCACTATGTTCTTTAAATATGTATTTTCCTTTAAATTTCTGCCTTTAATTCTTTTGTTCCAAAGATTGTGCATTTTTTGATCTTTTTTTTTTCCAATTGTTTGTTTTTAACTGTGGTAAACATAATGCATTTTGTGTCTATATATGCATAGTTTATCCTACCAATCACACAAAAAGAGATAAATAGTGCTAAGGAGGGCTGTTAGGATTCAATATCATGGAAGGTAGTCAGGAATATGTAGATATTTTTGCTGGGTCTGATGCCCAAAAGCCAGATTAGTGAGGAAGAGCTCCCTCTACTGGGGGAATGGGGGAAATGTTGATTGCCTGCAGCTGGAACCTGCATGCTCCTTGGAAACACAAAGACCCTCCTCTTTTATCACCAGCTGGCACTTATATGGGCTCAGGACTGCTCCAGCAGCATCAAGATTTTTTTTATAATTTTCAAGACAAAACTGCTCAAAGCTGCCCAAAGACTTCATCTAATAATGGTTTTAGAGGACAAGGCATGTAACGAATACATAACTCCTATCTTTAATTCTTATGATCAATTCTACCATGGCTTTATTTTAATCATTCCGTTGCTTTGGTTTTCTTCTCTTCCCACTCTTCCCTCTTTTCTGATGGAATAGCATGTTTGGGACAATAACTCTTGAATTTAGAGCCACGATGGAAATATATATTTTTTTTTCTTTAGAAAAACCAAGAGTTTAATTGCAAAGATCTACATATTCTGAGGTTCTGGACTAGTGATTATGGGAAAAGCTTGCACCAGGGCTACTCTGATACTCCACTGTACAAGATCCTCCTTTTTCACCCTGAGGTAGTTAGCTTTGCTGCAAGTATGTTATAAAAAAAATTGCAAGAAAAGAAAAAAATGCATTCTGGACCAGAAAAGTAAGGCAAGCAGTGGGGGTAGGGGGGATTTTTTTCTTCCTTTTGTCATAACACTAATTTGGAAACCTTGCTTGTATTAGCATTGGTATCTGGAAATGAGCTATTTTCAAACATAATATAAAGGCATAATTAATGTTTACTCTGATTTGCAACCAGAGTCTTTACGGTTGCCCATCTGAAGACAAACTGCTTAAATGGGTCAATTGCCAGTTTGGAATTGAAAAGGGGCTTCAGGAAAACTCTAAGCCTGAAGATTGTCCCATGCTGGAATATCTTCCTGGAATACTCTTTCTTCTACTACAGTCGGAAGTCTTGTAAATTGATAATGCATGCAATTGGATGACAAGCAAACCAAGGCTCTCAAATATTATAACACTAATTATAGACATTAGAATAGCATAAGGGATCCTTTTTTATTCTTGTACTCTTCCATTATTATTTTTTTTTCAACATCTCCTGCAGATGCCCCACAGATTTAACTTAAAGTCCATCATCTCAGACTTTTGGCTATGATTAAGTATACCATCTTGTGTAGTATAACTTTAAAGCCATACCCATTACAAAAGCACAATTCCCTGTTTCTTCATCGCACTAAAGTAGTATCAGGACTTTTCAACTAGAAATAGGCAGTTGGGTAGATGAAACCCTATTATCTTTTGCTCCACAATGATGTCAAAATGGGCAAGGAGATTTGAAAACCTTCAGTGATATCACATAAGTGCACTGTTCCAGTCATATACAACTCATGCATCTTTAGTTCCACTGCCATTGTGTTCTCGTGGCTTACCAGAGATTTGTGTGGATTGCTAAAGAGGAGAGCTTAATGAAAGAGTCAATTTATCTGAGCAAAGGGGCACTAAACTATTAGACTGTTGGCCACTTTTTTTAAAAGACAAGCTGCTGTAACAGTTACTAAGTTGTTTTGTATATCCAGCTTAAAATGAGAAGAGAATAGGAATATTACAGCTATCACAAAATTGTGGAAATGAAGAAGGAAGAACAGATTTTCCAGCTACTTTCATCTCAAGGAGGATGTGATTTTACTTCTGCCTGTCGAATAAGACACATCAGAGTTCCACAGTGAATTACAACTGTGAAAAAAGAGTCTTGTGTTGACATAGAAAAAGATACAATCTGCGGAGCTCTAACACAATTCTTGGACTAAATGTTTTTTTTTTTTTGTTTGTTTTTTTTTACAATTGGAAGATTGAATACTGAATCTTGATAAATCCTCCAAGTTGCATAATTTTATTAATTTTTTCTCATCAAAGACAAAGGTAGAGTCCTTTTACAGATTATTCCTGGAATGACACTCGTCACCCTGGCTGTCACCTGAGTAATATCACTGGCCCTGCAAGGCATCTTTAGTCAAGAAATGTCTCTAGTCTAATTCCTTAGCTATAAAACGAAAGAACAAAGCATTCGCCTCTTTCTGAAACACAAATATGTGATGAAGTACACTATTCCTATAAATACCTTATCTCTTGATTTTTCCAAAGCCTGAACTAGCTTTGCAACAAAGCAAAATTTTAGCAAGATAATGTTTACCCTCTGATTTCTAGAACAGTTGAAACATCTTCATAGGTGGTAGTACAAATTCAAGGCTTTACAAATCCTCTTCCAACCACCTCCAATTACAGATGTCTAGTAGATATATAGCAGGACACTTCAGCTTTCAAGACCAGATTGGGATGGATGTGTCTTGTGCTGCAAAAGAGTGTGCAGGCAGCCTGGGAAATAGAATGTGCATGTCATTCTCCAGCATGCTAGCATCTGAGGAATCCATTGCAGTGGGGAGTGGGGTGGGGTGGGGTGGAGAAGAGGCTTAGGAGTGTATTGACTGTCTGAACGGGTTTTACAATAGGAAGGCAAAATTGCTAATGGACAAGGTGAATAACCAATGTAACATTGTGTGTGTTTTTATTCTGATTTTCTCCTGATAATTTCAAACATGATTGTAGTATACGCCAGTATACTTGATTTTTGTTGTTGTTGTTGCATTGTTGCATAAAACACTATTTGGGTGATGTTATTGTTATTGTCAACCCAACCTTTTCTGCTCCATTTCCTATTCACCCACCCTATTTTAAGGTTTTTATTTACAGTCTAATGAAACTAAATCTCCAATTAATGAGGCAAACTGTCTTCTGGTAGTCAGAGTTAAACTATTAATATTTTTAGGGTATTTCCTCAGTGAGCTGTTTTCCCTACCTATTTGGTTATATAACCACAAGATTTGGACTGTATCCCTGGCACCTCTTCTGAGAAGCAAATTCTCATAAGCGCTCAATTTGCAGAACTTAACTGCCATGAAGGTGGAGAAACAATCCAACACCCTAGTCCTCTGCAGTTATTTAGTTCAAATGATACTTCAAGCCTTGGACAATTAGAAGTTTCTTGTGAGGTTTTCTAGATATATAGAACCTAAACACTGCCTGTTAACAAGAATGAAAATTGAGGCCCGCTCCTTAGCAATAGCAGATTTGCTGCCGCTTTATTTTTTCTTAAAGCCGTCCACTGAAGTATTCATTATGACTTGTAGTCTGCCTCACCTCAATTAATTATTGACTTCTTTAAAGAAAAATCAGAAGCCTCGTACTTGGTTTTCTCTCTTTTGGAGCAGAATATTCAAGTGCATTTTGCAGTTGCTTTGAGAAGCAGCTGTGAAGGAATTTAGTCTATATATTCAGTAGAGTGATGTGTCACCGTTTTGGCAGCTCTTTTTGCCTGGAATTCAATAAGTGATAAAGTAATCTTACTGGGTTTTAATTTGGTGTTTTTGTTTTGTTTTTGTTTTGTTTTGAGTTCTGTTTGTAAATACCTGGGGCATGACCTTGGCATGATGACAAAAGTTGAGGCAGAACTGTAGGGCAGTCCCAAGATGACAGAGAGTTTACTGACCACCCAAGCTGACTTGGTAATACTTGGAGTTTGTCAGAAGAAGATCTAATATGCCCTGAACTGGCTTGGCTTTTGGTGCAGTGTCTATTGCACTTCTTCCTTGCCAGGTACTTTTGGGACATAGGATGCATTGTAATTAGATGCTCCCCTCTCCTTGGATCATTCCCCAGGATGCCCAGGATGCTTGACCAGGTTCCTGTTTCCTGACTGACTCTGGAAAAGTAGTAGCTGCATCCCAGGACTTTGTGGCAATCTCTAACATCCCTATTCCCTCTCCTTCCCCCTGTTCAAGTATCATATTGTACAGTAGCTTTCAAACCATACAGTATTCATTGGGTTACTCTTATTATTATCAAGTAGCTGGAATTGTGAAGGTCAGAGTAGTTAGCTCTTTAGCTTTTATTCTTTTTTTTTGTATTATCCATGTGTATAAATTATTGATCATGTTGCTGGCTTTTATAAACTCTAAGCAAGGGAGGTGGAGTCTTTCTTCATCCTTTGCAAATGGTAATGAAGCACTGTTTTTAAATAAAAGAGAAACACCATCTACTGGATTCTGTGTTTTCATTCAAGACTGGGATGGATGGATGGAAGGATTGATGTTACTGTAATTCTGTTTTATTATGAGAAACAAATTTAATAGATTTAAGATATACAGTAATTGTGTGATGGAGAAAACCAGCCCAGCATAGGTGGTCAAGATTCTGTTGTACTCAAAGTCTATGCAAAATAATGAGTTATATAACCCTCCCAAAATTTATTTTGTGTAATGCTTGAAAGTCATGATTTATTTATTTATTTGCTTACTGGATTTTTTAAAGAAGTTAAAAGCAATACCATAAAAAGCATTAATTTTTTGCATAGAATTGTATCAAAAGTAGTGTTATTGGCTTGGTATAGAATTATTGATATACGTTTTTTCTTTCTTTCTTGCATTCATAGAAATAGTGTCATATAAAAGTTCAAGACTGAAACCATTAGATAGGCAGAGGATAGAGAGATGGCAAGTCCAGTATTTGAAAGAGATTCCAGCCCAGGTCAAGGAGTATAGTAAAATGGTTCCCTGATGCCTGCTAACTGATCATCTCCCCACCCAAGCCATCAAGGTTTAATCAACATACCATAGATGTTTGAAAAGGAAGAGTCTGACATTGCACGGAAACGTTTGCATACAGAGCTTTTACATAGACTTCCCCTTTTTCAGAAGCCCAAGCCTTGAGTCCAAAGGTGTGCAGTAGATGAGACTTCCTTTCCATTAAGTAGATAGGACAACCACCTATATTTTAAGGTTCTCCAGAGGCATTAGACTGCAGCTCTCATCACTCCATGCCAGCAAGGCAATTGCCTAATGCTGGTTGGGGATGTTGGGAAGTGCAGTTCAATATACCTGTTTGGCTTTACAGGGGTCTCCAAACTCGGCAACTTTAAGACTTGTGGACTTCAACTCCCAGAGTTCCTCAGGCAGGATGGGGGTTTGCCAAGCTGTAAGGTTTGGAGATCCCTGCTGCAGAAATAAGAAAGACCTNCTGGCTAAACGCCTAAACCAACCTTGGCCACTTCTAGCCTCGTGGACTTCAACTCCCAGAATTCCCCAGCCAGCGCATGCTGGCTGGGGAATTCTGGGAGTTGAAGTCCACAAGTCTTAAAGTTGCCGAGTTTGGAGACCCCTGGGCTTTAGGTTGAGGAAAACTGTGTACATATTACAGATATGTAAACTCTAAGGACATTTGTTGTATTAATTTGTGGATTTTTTATTTGGGGTTTGCCAGATTCTTGCTGCTTGATAGATGAATAATCTCTTGATCTTAATTGATCAATGGCAGCAGAATTGGGTTACTATTATGAAAGGCCTGTCTCTGACTGGGACCTTGTGCAGCTACTTCTAGTCTAAGTAGATGTCACGGGGTCACACAAAACGGGGTCAGTACTTTCCAACACCTCCTTTGGCAGAAATAACAGCTTCTAAATATTTCCTGTACCTCAGAAATCAGCCATGAAGTACATAGGGGGGGGGCGAATACAAATGGTTTTACAGGTGTCAGATTAGCATATTATTGAGAAACTCTGGGGAAATTCTGAACATGCGCAAGGTGACCTAAGAAACATTCTGAGTGGAAAGACTGCTTAGACAGTGGTGGTAATGGTGAATTCCAGAAGCAAGGAATAGGAAAACCCCTAGCTAACTAAGACAATATTTGAAAGTCATTTTTTGCTAAAGGAAGTTAGACTGAAAGAATGTCTGTTTTGTATGTGGCATATTCAGTGTTTTGATTTTTTGAATCTGTTAACAATTGTTAATAGTAAGTATGTATTAAAATCTTTAATGTTATACTATAGACGTATCAGCTTTTGATCACTTGTTACAACTGTTGCATGCAGTTGTATGTCCTTGAAATAAAGTAGGTGGGGATTGCTTTTGCTTCTAAACTTTTAGTAACTGAATCTTTCAAGTAGATGGACTCAGTAACTAATAATTAGAGCAACTTAGTAGTGGCATGTAGTGGTTGATTAGATGTAAATATAATACTCCTCTTCAGTTAATAATTCAAGGTGAGACAAGGGAGTGTGACAAAGTTAGGATAGAAGAATCATTAATACCTTTAATTTATATTGTTGGAGGTAAATATGCACTTCAAGTATAAAGCATATATCTAATGACATTTACATTATTTATTTCAAGGAACTTATGGGTGCTGCCTATGATCTTCCTCTAGATTTCATATTTACAGCAGATCTGTGAAGTATATTAAGCTAAGAGAGCTGTCTATCTAATATTATCGTGGACAAAGTTACTTATTTAAAAAAAAAATCTGTGTGTATTTGTCATGTGTAAAGTCCAGCATTCTGTCCAGAAACAAACTATTTCATTGAGGCACAGAAGTCTGCTAAAGATTCTTCTTTGATGCATCCTCAAGATAATTATCAAGTCTTGTTTGTAGGACGGGAAAATGTATATATAATTAATAATGTAGTATGAATTTATTGAATCTTGGTCCACTTTTACAGCATTGTCTTCATTGTTGCTGAACTTATGAATATTGTTGTTGTAACTTCAGCCTCATTTCAGGATACTTTCATATGCATAAGGTCCAAGTTCAGTTCTTGGATTTCTCCAAATCCTATGTGAAAGATGTTAATAAAAGCTACAATAACAAGGTTGGAAGGCACCTTGGAGGTCTAGTCCAACCCCTTGCTCAAGCAGACCTTATATCATCCCAGACAAATGGTTGTCCAATCACTTCCTAAAAACCTCCAGTGATAGAATACTCATGTTTCTGGACACCAGCCATTCCACTATTAATTGTTCTAATTTCACTGTCAGGAAATTTCTCCTCAGTTCTCGATTGGGTCTCTTTTTAATCATCTTCCATCCATTACTTCTTGTCCTGACCTCAGGGGCTTTAGAGAATAGGTCAACCCCCTATTCTCCGTGACAGCCCATCAAGTACTGGAAGACTGCTGTCATATCACCTCTAGTCCTTGTCTTTATTAGACTAGTCATACCTAGTTCTTTCAACCATTCATTGTACAGTTGTTGCTCTTCTCTATACTCTTTCTAGGATCTCAGCATCTTTTCTGTATCATGGTGACCAGAACTGAATACAGTATCCCAAGTGTGGTCTCACCAATGCAGTAGCACTATCACTTCATGTGATCTTGATACTATCCCTCTGCTGATGCAGCCTAGGACTGCATTGGCTTTTTGGCAGCTGCAGCACACCGCTGGCTCATACTTAAGTGATGGTCATCTAGGACTCCTAGATCCCTCTCACAATTACTGCTGTTGAGCCAGGTACTACCTATACTATACCTGTGCATATGGTTTTTCTTGCTTAAGTGTAGGACCTTACTTTTCTCATCACTGAACTGCATCTTATTGGATAGGGCCCATTACTCTAGTCTGTCAAGATCCTTCTGAATCTTGAGTTTGTCTTCCAAAATGTTAGCTACACCCCCTAGCTTGGTGGTGTCTGCAAATTTAATGAGTTTCT
The DNA here is from genome assembly GCA_003457575.1 of Thermophis baileyi. Lineage (NCBI taxonomy): Eukaryota > Metazoa > Chordata > Lepidosauria > Squamata > Dipsadidae > Thermophis > Thermophis baileyi. The sequence goes on along the minus strand of QLTV01004237.1, from coordinate 1,678,607 downwards.
CTTCTATCTTCTCATCTAGATCATTTATGAAAACGTTGAAGAGTATTGGGCCTAAGATAGAACCTTGAAGTACCCCACTGCATTCTTCCCTCCATGTAAATGTAGTTCTATTAAGGACTACATGCTGAGTGTGGTTGGTCAATTGTGAATCCATCTGGTAGTGGTACTATCCCATATTGTTCTATCTTACCAAGGAGTAGACGGTGGTCTATTTTGTCAAATGCCTTACATACATACTTAGAAAACTATGTCCACAACATTTCCCTGATCCACTAACTTAGTCATTTTGTCAAAGAAGGCAATAAGATTTATCTGGCATGATCTGTTTTTAACAAATCCATTTGTTAAACTGCTAGTTGGCTGCTAGTGATCACCTTGCTCATATCTAAGTGCTTACAAATCTGCTGATTGATTATCTCTTCCAGGATTTTTCCAGATATAAATATCAGGCTAATTGGTCTGTAGTTTCCTAGATTTGCTTTTTCCCTTTTTGAAGATTGGAACCACATCAGCTCTTTTCCAGTTCTCTGGTAGTTCTCCTGTGTTCTAAGAGTTTGAAAGATTCTGTTCAGTGGTTCAGAGATCACAACTGCCAGCTCCTTCAAAATCCTGGGATGTAATCCATCTGGTCCTGAAGATTTTTACCTGTCTAGAGCTGATGGATGTTTTATTACCATGTTCTTACCTATTTTGACTTGCATTCCTGTTCTGTCTCCTACAGTGCTGCTTTTGATAGTTGATTTTTTTTTCCTTTTGCCTGAAGACAGATGCAAAGAATGAGTCCTTGCTGCCTGTCACTTCCTTGCCATCTTCTCCCATTAGTGGACTGATTGTTCCCTTGACTTTTTTCTTGCTTCTTACATATTGAAATAAACTTTATTATTATTATTATTATTATTATTATTATTATTATTATTATTATTATTATTATTATTGATTTTTTTTTCCTTTTGCCTGAAGACAGATGCAAAGAATGAGTCCTTGCTGCCTGTCACTTCCTTGCCATCTTCTCCCATTAGTGGACTGATTGTTCCCTTGACTTTTTTCTTGCTTCTTACATATTGAAATAAACTTTATTATTATTATTATTATTATTATTATTATTATTATTATTATTATTATTATTAT
>QLTV01004237.1:1637847-1673025 GCA_003457575.1 Thermophis baileyi | reverse complement strand
AGGATCAGGAATTGGGGGGGAAGGAAAGCGGCCTACCTGCCTGTTGGTGGGCAAAAGGCAGGATCCTTTTATTATTATTATTATTATTATTATTATTATTATTATTATTATTATTATTATTATTATTATTATTATTATTATTATTATTATTGGCATTTGTTGCAAGTCTTAGTTCATTCTGAGCCTTAGCTTTCCTGACTCCATCCTTGCAGATTTGGACTGTTCGTTGGTATTTTGCTTTGGTTAAGTGTCCTTTTTCCATTTTTTATACTTGTCCTTCTGTCCCTCAGTTTATCAGAGAGTTGTTTATGCAGCCATAACTAGAGTCTTTGTCTAAGGTCTCCTCTTTTTGTTTTTCTGTGGCATTGTGTTAGATTGTGCTTTTATAATCTTTCATGAAGTGTATTTTGTGAAACCAGCTTCTCTCCTTGCACATAAACTTCCCCAGGTTTGGTGTACTCTGCATGGTTGCAAATTGTTCAGAGCCCGGTGTCGCCAGTTCTGTTTCTCTGAGTTACTCTTAATTTCCCAGCCCAACACTGTCTGCTGCTTTCTCCATGGGGACTAAGAGAAGATGTGTTGCTATAGAAGCACAATGAAGTTGCCTAACTCCTCAAGATACTAGGAGACCTGCTTTATTCCTTGCCAAATTGATGGAGAATCCTGTTTCTCTTTCGCCCTGAGTGCCACTGCCAGCCAGTTTCTCAATCTGTATCGTACCAGAAGGCAGAACTCAACCTTTCCCTGTGAGAGCCCCCAGTGACAGTTGGCTCCCTGGCTGATGAGAGCAACTCATGCCTGAAATCATTGGGAGCGTGTCTTCCTCCCAGTGGGAGCCAAGACCAGCTGTCCTGTTCAGTGTCACTTTCCCTCATACCACCACTTTATCTAATTTGCTTAAGGGCAGGGCTATGCCATGATAGATGCAACCAGTGTATTGATGGGTGTAAAAGTCCGTCAAATCCACTTTGTTCTTTTCTTAAGAAACAGCTAGTGATTTTTTTTGGAAATGTAAATCTAGATCTTAAAGCATCTATCAAGTGCTTTAAGTACATGAACACAATTGTGTTTTAAAATATCCAGTAGAAGTAATTACTGTACATTGTACAGTGTTTATTTGAAAAAAAATTGTACCCTGAATTATGAGTTAATACCATTTAAAAGGAGCTACAACTAAAAGCAGCTAATTTATAGACATCAAAATGAAATAGCATCCACCAAGTAAATGTCAAAAGAAGCATGTTAAGGTAACCTACTGACAGACTGTATGAATGAAATAGCCTTCATCTAGTGTCTAAAAACTAAGAAAACTGATGTCCTTGAGAAAGGCATCCAATAGACAAGAATCTACTAGAGCAAAGCCCATATAATGTATTCCTTTTGTTCTTTAAACCTACCACGTCTCTGTTTTTGAGAATCTCACCCACTCCATCTCAATTTCATTTCCCAGTCTATCCCTTGCTCTCCACTTAATTCACTATTCCTTTGTGAATCCATTCTCTCTCTGTGGATAAGATGCCTTAGATTAGGATGCTCAGCCCCTGTAGCATACTATTAATTACATTCATTTTATAAATGTGCATGGGTTTTTTTTATTGTTTCATTGTTACCCTGTATTGTTTTTAACACAGCAAAGGTGCCCAGGGTCTTATAAAATCCTTGCAAGAGTTTACTGCCTTTTCCAACCAGTTGTTCATCTTCACATTTCTCCACCCACCCATTGGACAAACGCACCCTCCTCTGGTTTCTGGCCTCAGATGTTCCAGGGGAGATGTGCTATTTCTATTGGATGGTGCTCGTTCCAACTCCTCCTCCTCCTCCGGGATCCAACGAGGCCATGACACATTGGCTATTTTTTTGCATATATTCAAAACCTTTTGTACTTTAATTTAATGATAATTATTCAACTGTTCAGGCAAGGTGGACAAGTTATCAATCATGTCAACTGCTACCCCTTGACCAAAGGCAGAGGCCAAAGCCACTCCAGCTATAGCCAATACACCAGCAAACATACATGCTGAGCCGACAGTAATTTTGGCAATTGTACAGTCCTTGCAGGTCTTGTCAATTCCATGGACTATTTCCTGGAGAATTCGGATGCTTGCTTCAAATCTTTCAGGGAAGAAAATTCTTTCAGAAACTTAGCAAAGTTGCTATTGGCAATTTCCTCTTCCTTTCCATGAAAAATGAAAGCAACATATATTTTAAGATTTGAAGTAATAGGTAGTAGATTTGAAATGGGGGAAAACCTCATAGAAAGTGGAAATAATGAATAAATCAGTATGACACATATAGAATCAAAGAGATTCAAAATACATGCTCCAAAGCATGTAAACACAACAATTTTTGTAGGTGGAGTGATATGGCTTGAGTCACCCTGATGTTTACAAAATACTTCTGAATTCCGATTGGCTTGAAGTTTAGTGGTTTCTAAATTCTTTTTCATGCTACTGCCATGTATTCTGGCATAGTAAAGTAACTGATTTTCTTTGCAAACGAGGCAAGCAATGAATGGAGACCAAGCTTTCATCTGCTGTCCTCGATTAACTGCCCAGATGAGTCAATTCATTGTGACAATGATTCCATTACCTAGTGAGCCTAACAACTCTATTGGCCATCACATAGTCATCCCTATATACCCGTTGTATGGTACTTACCTGAGAGTGATTCACTAAGGAATATCTGAGGGTGATGATTATAAGGCAAGCACAGGGCTAGGACAGGAGAATAAATGGTGGCTGTGCCATTACCAAGCAGAGAGTTTAATATGAAAGAGTGATGTAAAGGCTGGGGGAAAGCATGATGAGCAGGTACTATGGTTTCTTAGACTTCCACTCCCTCACAGATTATTTATTTTGGGAGTGGGGATGTACATGACCTCTGCTGTCATGGAGGTAAGTTCAGGTGGGGTGAGCAGCTGCACAGTAATTGGGTTCACACAATGTACTTAATCCTAAGCCAAGTTAAAATAGTGTCTCCTCCAGTATTTAGCGGTCTGGGGTTTGTTTGTTTTTGTGGGGTGTTCTGCTGCCACAATTCTTATGAGTCCGACTCCTAGTGTCAGAAGACCTTGAACCTCTCATGTAAGTAACAATAATGTGACTTGTGATGTGAAACATTTTGGTTGTGTAGATACACACGTAGAAGGGATAATGCTGCATTCAAGGCACGGACCTGAAGGAACTTGGACAGGGGTCCTCAAACTTGGCAACCCTAGAAAGCATGCAGAGAACAGCAACAAAGATGATAAAGGGCCTTGAGGCTAAACCATTTGATGAACAATTGAAGGAACTAGGTATGTCTAGTCCAGGGGTCCCCAAACTTGGCAACTTTAAGACTTGTGGATTTCAACTCCCAGAATTCTCCAGACTTGTGGACTATGCTGGCTGGAGAATTCTGGGAGTTGGAAGTCCACAAGTCTTAAAGTTGCCAAGTTTGAAGACCTCTGAACTTGGAAATAAAAACAGGGAGACGTCTGTAAAAAATCCAGCATCTTCAGCTTTACCTTGTTTTTAATTATTTACCTTTTTCTCAAGGTAAATGCATGAAAATATAAGCCATGCTGATAAGCAGGCCTGAAGCCAATTAATTCAGCTACCCTATTTATTGACACCCTATTTAGATAGAGCCACATTTATGGGATTTGAGAGGGTACTGCTGCTGAAAATGGAAAGCTTTGGGTTAGACTAGAGTCTCTGAATACTGCTTGGTTAAGTTGAGTAGGTTAATGAAGTTGCTTCCCAGCTGTCTCTCTTCCTTCATGCCACCTGCTCTTGATTAAAAAGCAGGAGGCTCATGCCAGTCGGTTCAACTATCTGTTGCAGTTGCATATATGGTCAAGGGTACGGCTTTGCTACTAAAAAAGGAAGAGTCATGTGGAATTCTTCTGAGTTGACTTAGCCAGCTGCCTGCCTTGCCTGTCTTAGTTTCTTCATTTCTCATCCCTTGCTGCTGCTTGGTGAGAATAGGAAAATTATACACGTAATGTCTATGTACTGTAAATAAGGGAAAGAATGACCTATTCACACCAAACTCAATTGTTCCTTTTTAACTGGCAATTGACTTTACTGCCTTGCCGGCTATGCCAAGAACGATATATAAGTAACTCTGAAAATCAGCATTACTGAACAAATGTGATATCTACTATTATGTGCAGGGCCTGGGGATGCAAAATCTAATAAGGGTTTCCTTACAACATCCAGAAAGCATTTGCAAGCATTTTCATTTCCAAGAACACTTTGTGTATTAGAGACGTTAAAAAATCTCAAAAATGGGTGGTTGGGAGGGAAATAGGGCTGCTATTTAGGCCAGATCTATTCCAGATTGGGGAATGGGACAACTCACCATGGCCAGCTCACTGCAGCCAATTTGCCATGGCCAACTCACCATGGGACAACTTGCCACAGGATTCACTTAGTTCCTTTTATTTTTGTTGACCAGATTTTCATCAAAATTATTTTATCTCTTGTATCAAAGGAAATAATTCCTATGACTACCAGCTTTTGTAATGCTTTGATGAATAATAAAAGGAACTAATCCCTCACTGAATTGTCCCATGATAAGTTGCCTTGTGGCAAGTGGGCCATGGTAGGTTATCCCGCAGTGAGTTGGCTGCAGTGAGTAGACCATGGTGAGTTGGCCATGGCACGTTGGCCACAGCGAATTGGCCACAATGAATTGTCATAGACCCTCCAGATTGCAATCTCAGATGAGAAGAAGGGAAAATCTGCAAACATGCAAACTGGATTCTATCAAGTTGTAACAAGAACCTGCAGAGAAAAAGAAGCATGCAAATAATTTTTGGCAATGTAAAATACTTGGTACTTGCATCTTTATCACCTTTCACAGAGAAGCACACCATTTCCCACTGTGTAATCCAGTTGTAAATAGGGTCCTGAATTCTATAGGTTATTAAATAGCAATAGCACTTATATATTGCTTCATAGTGCTTTACAGCACTCTCTAAGTGGTTTACAGCATCAGCATATTATCAGAGTTTGTTGTATAAAAATCAAAACCAGAAGCACACACAGATGACTGATTCAGCTGGATTCAATAACTTCTTTATAAACAGTAATATATATACAATACCACAAGCAGATTATTTCTTCAAGTAAACACAAGCAGGAGTTAGCTTCATTTCAGCAGAGCAGTACAGAGAGGAGAGAAAGCAGAGTGGAACACTGAGCCACGCCCAGCCTTAAGCTTAAGTTTTCAGTTTCGATTCTCTGCACAGACTCAGATGTGGTTAGCTCCCATTGGCTGACTTAGTTGCTATGCCTATTCATTGGCTAACCTTGTTAGCATGGCTCTCCCAGTCATGAATATTGTAACACATATTACCCCCAACAATCTGGGTCCTCATTTTACCTTATCTTAGAAGGATGGAAGGTTGAGTCAATTTTGAGCCGGTCAGGATCGAACTCCTGGCAGTGGAATGCAGAATTAGCCTGCATACTGCATTCAACCCATTGTGCCACTACGGCTCTTAAATAAGCGTATACATTGCAGAAGTCCCAAAATGAAAATATAATTAATATAATTAATTCCCCCCCCCCAAGAATGTTATAAGGTTAATCAAATAATGAGTTTTCAATTTAGGGTCAATATAGCACAAAATTTTTTTAAAGTTACTATGCAAACTCTCAAATAAAGAGCAATAATCTGAGAATTCAGCACCTTCAATTCTGTTCAGCGAAGCAAAGGGTTCAGAGAGCAGAGTATTCAATTCAGTGAGAGGAAGATAAAGCAGGAATTGACAGACTAGCGGAGAGAGACATTCGCTTCACTCAGGTTTTAATTATAAGCGAGAGCAGAAAGAAAATAGGCACTTGCCATAACAAAGAAAGCCAGAATTGTGTGGAGATTTCCTGCCACACCAAAGAAGGAGAGGCATACAGTACGCACACGGACATAAATAGTGCTAAGGAGGAACATCTTTTACATAGTCTTTCTTTGTGAATGGAGTATAAAATAGGAAAATATTTCTGAGTGGAAGAGAGGGAGAAATGAGTCACCATCAATTTGCAGCTTGTGCAGAGTTCTGGTCCTTCAAGGACAATTTCAGATGGATGCTATAACACAGGGGTCCCCAAACTTGGCAACTTTAAGACTTGTGGACTTCAACTCCCAGAATTCTCCAGCCAGCATAGCTGGCTGGAGAATTCTGGGAGTTGAAGTCCACAAGTCTTAAAGTTGCCAAGTTTGAAGACCTCTGCTATAGCAGTTCGATAGGGCAGAAGATAGGGGAGCCTGGAGTAGCTACCAAGAGCATTTTTTGTCAGGAATCTTTGGTTAGGTTTGCTCAATCTGCTTCTTGGATTCCTGAAATCACAGGTTTTCTGGAGCCAGGGCATCAGACTGAAAGACTAGATAATTGATATACTGTTTCTTTGTCTGATTTTGGACGTCTGATTCTTGATTCTGATCATCTGAAGCCCACGATCTTCCAGGCTGTGAAAACCAATGCAGCATAGCTGAATTGGGGAACTGGAAGACATTGTTTCTAATGTCTTAAGAAGGGAACATACCAGAAAGGGTTTTGGTTTTTGGTTTTTTTACTTCCAGGAATTTCTGGAAATTTGGCCTTATGGAAGTAAAAAAACCAAAAACCAAAACCCAGTGAAGGGTATTGACAGGCCTCAGATTGTTTGATGATAACAAGGGGAGGCTGAAATCCAGAGTTCAAAATGGTTTTTTTTCCCCTCTCTGGGCTAAGCTATAAACTGGCAAGTGAGAAGGTAAGTTCAAGACTGATGCAGTTCTCCTGAGTGACTTCAGTGATGGATGGAGAGCCAGTCTGGTGTAGTGGTTAAGGCGCTGGCCTGAAAACCAAGAGACTGTAAGTTCTAGTTCTGCCTTAGGGAATGAAAGCCAGTGGGGCAATTTTGGGGCTGACCATTCTCTCTCTGCACAACTCAGAGGGTTGTTTTTATGAGGTGGGGGGGAAGAGAGGAGCATTATATGTTTCCTACCTTACATTGGCCAAATATAAAAGTCGGATAGAAATCTAATAAATATTAAAAAAGGAACATGAGGTGGGGTTTTCTGTCTGCTTTTACAGAAATGCCCACCCTGAGGCAATCAATTTGCCAGTAGTACAGGTAGCCTACCTACAGGTAGTCTACCTTATTTTAAAAAAATGGAGAACAAAAGAAGGGGTCAAGATTTTTTGTTAAGAAGACATAAAAATGAGGAAACGATTGGGCCAAATGACCCAGATTGGGTTAATAGCTTTTTTTTTTCCTGATTCAATAAAGATTTCGAAATTGGATGAATCTGAAAGAATTCTCCTGACTCCCTTTTATTATCAAAACAGATTTCAAGGAATAGCAATGAATCACTGAAAAACATATGCCTCTGACTAACCAAAGGAATGTTCCAGAGAATTCATGTTTCTGGTAATATTATCTTGTGAAAGTGTCCTTTTGCTACACCTACCTCTGCTTTACCAAGATCCAATCAATGCTGCTGATTGGAAAAGTTTAGGATTATGTCTGCTTAATCTTGGTTTAGAAAGGTCAGAGCAATTAGCATTCCCCGTAGCTGTTAGAACTGCTGAACATAGGAATCCTGGAAGGGGCTTTTCTCTTACACCCTGCTTTCTGCAAACAGGAGTCCTTTTCCTAATCTGATTTCTTGTCCAACAGAGACCCCATATCCAGGCAAAAAAGTTAAGGGTGAGGGTGGAAGCTGTCATCCTATCTTACACTCTGCAGGCAACATAAAAAGATGTGGCTTTCTTCTCAGCAGCATTCTTTACAATAAAAGAGAAAACAGCAGTCTAAGGAGCTGAATGCCATTCTACCTCTGACAGTAGGCCTGCCCTCAAAGAGAAGGAAAAACCCATCCAGGAGGTAGTTAAGAAGAAAATGTGCATCTATGCTTAATATTGTGTCCATTTATCATAATCCTCATCCAACCCTTTGGAAAATTGCAGCTTCTTCCTACATTTCCCTAAACATTCTTTACATACCAGTAGCCTGGATGATAATACTGGCTTATTCTACAGGGTTATTCTACAAGTCTTTTTTTCTCGGTCTTGGGTTAAATGGCACATTCAACATCCTGCCATCATTGGCCTGCTTTTTGCCACAAACAGAGAAGAATCATGCATTTAATGCATTGGCACAACAGTATTTTTAAATGTTGATCACTCTAGAGAAACTGCTAATTATTTACAGGAAAGACCGCATTGGAAATATTATAACTAGTATCAATAAAGGAGAAATATAACTAGTATCTTTAGTCCCCAATTATAGCTATATTAAAACCCTGTTCATACAAGTTTACGCTGTGTGTTACCCAATCAAATTTTCTGAGTTTGCACAACCCCCTGAACCATGAATGAACGACACAGACTGGGTTCACAGAAAATATCTGTTAAAAAGTAGTTAGCTAATTTGTGGTTCATTGTGACATGCAGATCCAAACGATATGCCTATTTGTCTATCATGGCTTCCACGGGAACTTGCTGTTGCTTTTGTCAAAATGACAAATGCTCTGTTGCATCACAAGCTTCATCCTTTTCATGTGTGTGCATAATATGACACATGTGCAACAGGGATAGAGGTTTTACATTGTGATGCCACAATGCTTCTTTTGTTATTGTGCACTACCACCACTCCACCCCATCCCTACGAAAACCTCCACTATTAATTGTTGCTAGAACTGTTGCTTATGTGGAGGTTAAAACATTCTCTGGGCTTCAAAAATTTTAGCAAGAGGTTCTCTGCCTGGTTGCTAGGTGGGCGTGGCCATGGTGGGCATGGCCTAGTCGGCTTCCTGCACTATGGCGGGGGGGGGGATTTTTGCCCTCCCCAGGCTCCAGAGGCTTCCCTCAAACCTCCGGGAGGGCGAACACGGCCTCCCCAGGCTCCAGAGGCCCTCTGGAGGCCGGAAACGGGCCTGAACTTCCCAAACTTCCGGTAGGCCCATTTTTCACCCTCCCGAGCCTCTGCGCGTGCCCTGCACTTACCTACATCCAAAACGGGCCGTGTGGGGACTCCTGGGAGGGGAGGGGCAGGGTGGGCGGGGCCAGCCAGGAGTGGGATTTGGGGATTCTCCGAACTGCACAGAATCTTAGCTGGAGGTTCTCCCGAACCCCTGCGAACCCCCAGCAGCCCATCCCTGTCTGTATAGCAACATTCGTGACAGCAGTCATCTGACCTAAGTAATGATTAGTGATGCAGGTTTGAGAATTATAGCAGAAAAGAGAATTATTTACAGGCATACTGTAAACACATAGACAACAGCTAGCACCTAGCTAGCTACATTCTAGAGTCAAGGAGTCAAGCTCTCTGTGTATGTGCTTAGAAAGAAAGGCAGAAGGATATGACTTCAGATTTCCAGCCTCTCAAACAAAGAGAAGGAAGATTGCCGAATGATAGACACGGAACAAATCCTTTATTTTCAATCAACACCCTACTGCCCCCTTGTGATCAGTAGATCAAGACTATTGGATTTGGATACGTTGATACGTTGTTTAAAAACATTGTAAAGTGGGGGAAACAATCTTTTTTTAACAAAAGGGGCAATAGTTAATTAAAAAGAGAGTCCTAAATGTATTTCAATACCTGCAAAAGAAAAACAATGTACCTCTCATTCAATATATCCTATATAATATTTATTAATAGAGAATTAATCTATTTTCATTATTGTGTTCGGGGAAAATCTCAGGTGAACCTCCTGTATTAATAATATTTTTTTTTAATGTAAAACATTTATTTTAGTTTTGCTTCACATTTCAACTTCTAGAAGGGCTGGGGACCATTCTTTTTTAAATGAAATTTTGGAATTTCAGAAGAAACAATGTTCCTCACTCCCGTTTTGTGAGTGCCCATAATAGTGTCTCTTTTTCCAAAGCATACATATATTTAAAAATAGGCCTAGATATACAATTCCTAGTTGTGTATCTTCTCTATCCTCATTCACTTCCCTGGCCATTAACAAGGAGTTGCGGTTAAAATAAGCATTATATTGAATTCTCATGAGCAGACGTAGCCGTCATGCTCTCTTGTTCTCCATCTCTTATTCATGTCACTGGTTCCTATTGAATGGGAGCAAAGAACACAAGACAGTGTACCTAAAAGTCATGGAAGTAATGCCCTGTATCATATCCAATTCAACCTTTACATGGCTATGGCTTTCTATTACCAATTCATTTTCATGCTGATTAGATTAGTTAGATTAGTTTAATGTACTTGGTTCATGTACATGGAAGAATTAGCTTTACTGAGCAGGTACAAATTCCAGGTTTGGTTTTGTTGTGGTGTGTGTCTCTTGCTCTTCTGCGTGCTTGTTTAGAAAACTTCTTGATTAGACCAATAAGACCATGAAAATATAATGATTAAATCAGTAAAAGCTAGGAAAAATGAGGTGATATAGCTGTTATTAGGCTAAATCCATTTGAAGATTCAGTCAGATTAATCAAATAATATGGCCCCATTTCTCCACCAGGAGATTCTCCCATAAAGGATAGCAAGGAGCCTCTGTTTTCTGAAATGAAACAAATAATTTTATATCTTTTAAAGAAAATCTGTTGCATATAAATGATTCTATTCTTCGAGATATAAAGACCCCTTGGTAAGACAGAAAATGTTTTCTACAATAACCAGTTCCATATTTTTCAAAAGCACTAAGAGATCTTAGAGATGCTGTTCTACACTCTATTTTCTAAAAGTGCCCATTTCTGGATCCTTCCTTCTCGGGAAAACCAATTTAATGAGCTGGCCTTTTCTACAAACCACTTCCCATTTCATCATCATCATCATCATCATCATCATCATCATCATCATCATCATCATCATCATCATGTCAAAAAGAGGGCTGTGAAAATATTTACAGACCCCTCACATCCTGGACACAAACTGTTTCAAATCCTACCCTCAAAACGACACTATAGAGAACTGAACACCAGAACAACTCTAATATGATTTGATTGCTTATTTGTACCCTATGACTATCATTAAGTGTTGTACCTTATGATTCTTGACGAACGTATCTTTTCTTTTATGTACACTGAGAGCATATGCACCAAGACAAATTCCTTGTGTGTCCAATCACACTTGGCCAATAAAAAATTCTATTCTATTCTATTCTATTCTATTCTATTCTATTCTATTCTATTCTATTCTATTCTATTCTATTCTATTCTATTCTATTCTATTCTATTCTATTCTATCATCATCATCATCTCAAGGCAAATCTCACATCTGTTTGCTTTGTGTTGGTTTGGTGAGAGCAAGCTGTCCAAAAGCTCCAGTGCTTTTTATTCAAAAGCTCCAGTGCTTTTTTCCCCCAAAAGCTCCAGTGCTTTTTAAAAGTTCACATTTTATTGGGCCTGCCTTTCTGTGCTCTGCTTGCTTTACTAGCTTCTGCAATGCCAAACTTGTCCAAGAACACAGATGCATCCTTCCTGTTCACATATGGTCTTCATGTTGGGGGGGGGAAACCCCTGGAAATAAATTACTTTCTGGAGGAAAAAAATTGTTCATCAGAAGCTATTAATCCAATGTTATAAAATCATTGTCCAAAAGAGCAAGTGCACAATAGAGCAAAGTGAGAGGCTAGCAACTTTTGTTGACCAGTAACCTGTCCCAACGGTTTATATCTCACGATGCAGCCATACATCTCACCAAGATTTTGTATGAGATTCTAGTGAAATCTCATGCGATTTTAATTCACAAAATGTTGATAGTCCTGCAAAAAATCTTGGAAATTACAAGATTTGGGTAATTTTTTTATTTGACAATGAGAAGAATTTCTGGGGGAGTCATGGTGTTGGTGATGCTCATTGATTAGCAAAATGTTATGGGATGACTCCAAAAGATCTCTTTTTTAAAATATTTCTCAATTGTTAAGATTTCTATCAATCCTAGTATCAGAACTTTAGTCCAAAGATGGTTGATTGTTCGCAAATCTTCAAAATAAGGCAATTTTCTTACTTTCAGAATTAGTTTTGTAAGATGGTAATATCAGCACCTCTCAAAAGCCCAACTTCACAGGTTTGAGAACTTTTGAATTATTCAGAACGGAAAGTACCATATTTTTTGGAGTATAAGACACACTTCCCCCCCCCTAAAAGAGGGTGGAAATGTTGGTGCGTCTTATACACTGAATACAGCCATTTTTGGCCTCCTGAAGCCCCGCCCCATGCAAAAACGGGTGCGCAGAGAGTTTGGGAGGTCAGCAGAGTGCTGCTTGGGGCTGGGGGAGGGCAAAAACTTTTTTTCCCTTACTTACCTCTTTGAAATCTTGGTGCATCTTATACACCGGTGCATCTTTATAGTCCGAAAAATATGGTAATTCATTCAACTGTTTCTACTTGTTGCATTTGAACATATTTATTCATTTTACATCCTGCATTTCCAGCAGAACAGCCTTTGAATAGCAACTGTTCAAGGAAAGTTTAGTTTTTGCAGCAAGCAATTATATCTAATAACTAATAAATGATTTGAAAAAATCAAATCGATATGATTCATAATTCTTATAGTGTAAACCTATGTTAAAACCAATATCTTGCTGTCACATTGATTTGAATGGGGCTATCTCCCAAGCAAATGAATCCAGCTTAACTGATAAAACTAATAAATGAAAGAAACACAAACTTAGATAACAGACCATAGCTTAGTGGTTTAGAAACCACATAACAACACTGGGCAACAGGACCTTGGGAAGAGTGAGTTTCAATAGCTGGGGGTGGGGCAAAACAGTAAGGACTAGCTAACTTTAAGCAATTTAAGACCTTTGTCCCCAGTGGCACTCCAATCTCAAGAAGCAATAGGCAGTTTTCAACAGTTGTATAGGTTTATTGATGCACAAGTCCATATAATTGCCCCTTTAATAGACTTCTTAATTCCAGCACAAGCTAGATAGAGCTATCCAGAACTACCTTATCACTAAGGTAAATAGAGAGATACTATTTGTTAGTTACATAGTTTCTAAAATAAATTTGACCCATGGCTCTTCATTCGCAGATATATTCATGTCTTCAAATTGGCAGAAAAGAATGGTAAAACAAGAAGAGTGAAAGAAAAGAACATAGAACAAGACAGAAATGTATTCAACTGAGTGGAACAAAGAAAACTGAATTAATCAACCTTTTTTCCTTTTTCTTTTAATACTATCTGGCAAAACAATGTTGGATTCTGACCAGCAATTTTCAATTAATACAGTTCTAGAGAATACTGTGTTACTCCCCTTTTAGATGAAAGACATTGAGATAAATTTTCTTCTGATCTCTGGAATATGATTGTGTCCTAATATGCCATAATTTATTCTTCAAAATGAGCACTTTGGTTTTTGATTCTACTTCTTATGATTTGGGTTTTGGTCTCATTTCTTCCAACCATTCCATGACCACGTTTGATAAAATATCCCTGACCTGGAAGGAATATCTTCCTGGTCATTTTGCCATGACTTTTCACCCATCACTCATGAAGCAAATAATTATGGTATTAAATATATTCACATGAGCTACTGATTACAACATGAAGTCTTTTGGGAGTTGTTTAAGTTATATTGTCACATATTGTCTAGAGTAGACCCATCATAGCGAATGGGAAAGAAATCCTTAGCTATACTTAACCACTGAATTTAGGAGTATCTGAAGAAAAGTCACTAATGATCACAGGAAGCAGGCTTGTACATTTTGTGCAAAGCTGCTTTTCAGTAATCTAAGTCCCAGATGATTTATCACAGAAATATACACACACAATACAGAATAACAGAGTTGAAAGGGACCTTGGAGGTCTTCTAGTCCAACCCCTCTGCTCAGGCAGGGAACCCTATACCATTTCAGACAAATGGTTGTCCATATGATGAACTCAGATCTAATGATGCCCCCTCCAAACCTTGGGGAACACTTTTCAATTTCTCTTGTTACTTTAGTTCAGAACTTAATCACTTACCTATTAATTACCAAATGGGTCTGGAAATATTCAAAGCTTGAAAAGACAATCCCAGTTTATCCTAATTTGGACCTGAAACCTGCAGATTTCAGAGGAGTTACACATTTACTTTCCGAGACCAAAGCAATTATAGTCCAAAAACAAGCAGAAATATATGTTAAAATAAAGGTTGAATAATAGTTAAAAATCTGGTAAATTAAAACCGTCACCATGATGATCATCATAGGACCTCCATTTGGCTGTTCCCCAAAAAGAGAGAGAGAGAGAGAGAGAGAGAGAGAGAGAGGAAAGCTGGCCTTTAGCTTTCCACACAAATATTTTCAGTTTACATTTGTGTAAAATATCTAATAGGACTTAACAGTGGAATCCCTCCTAAAATATATTTTAGTTTAGATGCAATATGATGAAAGATATGTATGGAAATGCATATTGATTTTCACAAAGAAATTTCTGTTGATGTGATTTTATGGGGCAAAACAAGCCTAATCAGGAAATGAAAACAGTAAAATATTAACCTATGGCTACATCTATATGTAGGCAATATACTACCTGCTAAATAAAAGTTTGAAGTGGCCTTTAGATTATTATAAGCAAAACCAAAATGTAGTCCTCATGATTGTCAGCCCCCAAAAGTACTGCAGACTAAGTAAATGCTGTATTTGCTATATATATGAAGTGGTTCTTGGCTCTTTCCTTAAGTTTACTCCAAGTCTTTCAGTTCATTGTAGAGTTTGCTGAGATTCTGCAGTTCCTCTTCAAGTAAGCTTGCCTTTTTTCTTATCTCTGAAGCCAGTTCTGCTTTGCCTCCCTTCATCAAATGTTTAGCATCCTGGACAAGGCCATAGGCATCAACTAGGAGAAACACTCCAGCTGATACAGCATTTAACATCCTAGCTCCTTTGGTCATTGCAAGGGTAGGTCCACTGAAAGCTTTTTTAATATCTTTTGAGTTCTTAAACCTACTCCAGGAACTCCTTCCTGCATTAGCCGCTTGCTTTGCTAAAGTCTTCAGGTGTATTTGAGCAGTCTTCCATGCCTTCACATTTGTTTTAATCCTCTTTGCAGCCATTTCCATGTCAGGAACCTGACCAGAAATATTAGAGACAAGATGTCTGACATTCTTCCCCATTACTCCATTATTTGGGGTCAGCTCAGTTCTGGAATATATTGTAAGAGGCTGGACTGATTTTCTTAGGCTCTTCTCACATTCATTCATGAGACTTTCAGCTCTCTTCCTTTCTTTTGAATTGATAATATTCTCATATAAAGCTGCAGAAAGGCCGATCACTGTGGCTCCTGCTCCCAAGCCAATCCCAGTGGCTGTTAGGATTAAGCTCCCACCTGCTGTGATAGGAGCCAAGGTCAACCCCAGAATGGTCAAGATGCCAGAAGTGGCACTTGTGGAACAGGAAACAAGGCTGGCAGTGGTGCAGCCCTTGTGGATCCTGTCAATGTGGTTTGCCACTTCCTGAAGGCAACTGAAGCACTTTTCAATCTCTTTTTTCTGAGTAGGAAATTCTTTCACAAAATATTCTCTAGCTGTTTCTTCCCAAGGCATCTTTCTTTCCGTTCTGTCAAAAAAAAAATCAAAGTAATATATTTGGGTTTTTTAAAACAAACATTAAAATATGATAAACTTTGTGGACTTTTGCCATGTTTTTCTAAATCACGACTCATATCCAAGACCTGAGTTAAAAAAAATTGAAAGCAAAAACAACCTTTTGACTGTATTTATTTCCCCCCCCAAAAAATTAGAAGTCTGACTTCTGTGACAGTTTCTCAGTCATTAGACTGTTTTGATTCCCTCCTCTGAAATGGGAAGAATTCTGATTTTATAGAGATTTGATATTGGGTTCCTTCTGTTGCTGTCTCATCACTCCTTCTGATACTAGGATTTCCCATTGTTAAAAAGACCTAAAATGAGTCATAGCAGAGATTTGGCAGGCAGCTGGCAAAAATGGATTGAAACACTTAACAAAGGGTTTTTTGAAGGGGAAATAAAATCCCTGACAGGACTGGGACAACAACTGCCCCTCCCCCCATTTCCTTGATCATATGCAGGCAGTATGCAGAATGAATCTTGGAGTACATCATTTTCAGAGCATTCCAAAGAACAGGTAAGATTGGTTTTTGTTGTCCTTGCATTTTAATCCAGGGAAATTACCTCAGACAAGCTCTCCAACTCAAATATACTATCTTCAACAAACTAATTTACTGAGCATATAACATATATAATGCACTTTACTCCCATCAATATTTAACTAATATCTAAGAAAACAAATATTTAAGAAAAAAGACATGAAACTAAAGAGGGAGAGAGAATGAAAAAGTGGAAGGAAGAATGCAACTGCCGAATAATCACTTTTAAATCCCATTCAGACCTGGAAAAAACCCCCATCAAACACTTTCATCTTGCCTTTATCAATTAAACACTAATTTGTATATTTTGCTAAGTTATATAATGAAGGGTTGTCTGAAGCAGATGTATTTTAAAAAATCTGAATTGTGCTTTTTTATATTAAATTTGAGGGAACTTCCTATTGAAATAATATTTGGTCTATAATATAAGTTAATTAGTTTGTAGCCCAGCCCAAGCAATTATGAAAACTATCTATGGCCTGGACTACAGAGGCTGCTAAAGGCACACCTTCCATAAAGTGATCATTGGAGATGATCAGGTATTTCAAAGATACTACAAACCAGGATGGTTAACAGTGCACTATGGAATATACATAAAGCAGGGGTGAAATCCAGCAGGTTCTGACAGGTTCTGGAGAACCAGTAGCGGAAATTTTGAGTAGTTTGGAGAACCGGCAAATACCACCTCTGGCTGGCCCCAGAGTGGGGTGGGAATGGGGATTTTGCAGTATCCTTCCCCTGCCACGCCCACCAAGCCACACCACGCCCACCAAGCCACGCCCACAGAACCGGTAGTAAAAAAAATTGGATTTCACCACTGACATAAAGGATTGTATTCTGGAGGAATCCTTATTATTGTCAAATTGCAGTTAGTTCACAGGAAGTCTTTAAAGCCCTACATGGCTTGGAACTGGTTTAATAGAAGGTTCACCATTTTCCAAGAGTTTCTACCCAACCAATCCAATCTAGCAGAATGGGCATGCTGCAAATTCTGTCAGCTGGTGTGGACTAGATTCCGCAGTGAATCCTGCTCTATGGAATATTCTCTTTTTGGAGGTCAGAATGGTCCCAACCCTGTTAGCCTTTTGTAAGACCCTAAAAACCTGGCTAGGTTCCCGGAATGGTTCATGGAGTACTGAATAAGTGAAGGATCCCATTTCCTGGTTATATTGCTAACTGGCCAACTATTTTGGCTGCTATGTATATTTATTTGGGATGTTTTTATTGTCTTAAAATGTTTGTGTCTTAATTGAAATATTTTTTTTAATTGTTTAATTATAAGCCTCCCAGAGTCATTGCCTGAGATGAGCAGCTATACAAATTTAATGAATGAATAAAGAAATAAGTCAAAATTCAAAGCTATATACAGGGAAATTAATCAGCTGATACTGAGATTCTAAGTAGGGTATCCTCTGAAATCTGCTTTAAAATCTTTAAATTAAACTTCTTGATTATAATCACCTGTGCCTTCTTAGCCTCTTCAATTGTTGATTTTCCAGAATTCTGTGAACTGAAGTCCTATCATAAATGGAGCTTGCCAGGTTGGGCAAGTTTGAACTTTTGGATAGATCCCTTTTCATACATTCTTGCATACATTTTAATCCACATGTCAGTAGACTGTATTAGAAAATGGACTGTTTTCAATCTACCCATTATACTTATGTATTGATGCAAGTAGTTTTCCTTCTCACAAATGAAGGCGAATTATAGGTGTCCCAGGATAATGTTGCAGGATCCAGTCTGGGTGCTGTTCAGAACACTGCTAAAGAGAAGTTCTCCGAAGATCCGCTCCAGCATGAGTCCAAAAGCTCAGAAGACAAAATCTCTGCTCCTGGTGACTGAGCCAGACTGAATCCTCCAGCTTTCCTTCTTTCTAACATTTTATTTATTAAAGTTGGTGCTTACAAGAAATAGGTGACTTTTTTTTTAACCTCTGAGCTTAAGTATCTTACTATTTGTTTGACTAACCAATTTAAATTCCTGCTGAAGAATGTCAGTCTCTCTCTCTCTCTCTCTCTCTCTCTCTGCAGAACAAACTGGAAAATTTGAGGCATGCTTGTTTTTTTTTTTTTTTAAAATCGTAATTAATTTACATGCAGCCATTATCTGTTTACTGCTTAAACCAAGCAGGAAATTTTCCTGCCTGCTTTGTTTTTTTTTTTTTTAAAAATCGTAAGTCATTTACATGCAGCCATTATCTGTTTACTGCTTAAACCTTCCCTTTAATGTACATTTTCTATTAGTGGAGATTAATGGCTGTGCTCCAGGGGAAAAGCAGCTAATTTGGGGGCAGTCAAAATTAAGATGCAGAGCAAATGGATAGTAAATGTTATATATTCACTTGGAACAGTGCCAAATTGAAGTGCCTGCATAGAACTCTGGCTAGCTCTTGTAAACTTTCTACAACTTTGTAGTTTGAATTGTTAAAGCTGCTATGTCATGAACCGATGTGTTTGTTTTAAAGTGTCACATTCATGATTCGCCACATATGTGCAACATCCATAGCATTTCTTCTGAACCATTTTCAGAGCATACACAGCTGTTCTCTTTTATGTATATGTCTGAAAAGAATGATTGTCAGCTGTTTTGTTTGATTATTAAAATGAGATGTGTTCGTGCTTCTCTATTAAAGGTAATCATTCTAAATGCAATAGCAATAATTACATGCCTTATTTCCCCTCTCTCCTTGCCTCCTTCCACCACCACCCTTTAAGACCACTGAGAACAGTACCTCCATAATGCATATTTTTCTAAAGGACTCCTATGGCAGTGATTGTTGCTGAATTGGTTGGTGTGACTCAACTTCTCTTTCTTGCTAAGACTGTTAACATTCATCCACCCTCCCTCTATAGCTTCTGTTCCTTGAAGAGAGTATGATGATAGGGGGGGAAAATGGTGGAGTTTGGAATCTCTCAGGCAGATCCATCAGTAAACAGTCTGCATTCAGGGATATAATAAAGAAGGACATGCTGGCAAAATTGTTATATTCAGCAAACCCCCACTAATAAGCATTTTAAAGAAAATTTAAAGCCACATGGCTGATTTTAGTTGGAAAAAAAAGCACCAGAAAATACTTGCTGCTGCTGTGTAGCAAAAGATGATTTCCCTTTATTTTTCCCCCCTCTTGGAATGGAGGTCAACAAGGATCAAATTTATTTTTAAATAACATTTAGAGAGCAGTAGCCTCTTTCTCCTGATTGTTATTTTTTCTGTTTTGCATACAACATGCATATACCGGTATTCTTGGTTGATCGGAAATTGATTCTATAATCCTTTCTGAGAAGGTAATATGAAAATTCCTTATGAGAAGGTAATAAACACAAAAGGTGATCTAGGTTCTGGGTACTACCAAGAAGTATGGCCTTTCTCCAAAGCCCACATGAAGAGGTTTTGCTGATTACATTTTTGAGGCCTTGAGGAGCAAACTGAAAGGGAGGAGAGAGAGAAAGTAACTGAATATTGTCTTCTGCGCACTCAAACATTCAAAGAAACACTGTACATGCAGGAAAATATGATGAAGCTGAACATTTTTCTTTGGCTACAACCCTCAAATATAGAAACTGAAATAATTTTGAGCCACTTATCCAGACCCAGAAATATGCTTCAGATCAGTTTTTGCTGTAGGATTATTTTTTTAATGTTTTATGCTTTATTTTATTCAATATCTACTTAGCTACAAAGCTACTTAGAATTGCCTTTGGTGAGATAGGCAGCATACAAGTTTCATAAATAACTAAATATACAGTATGGCATAAGATATATAAGCTCATTATTAGTTTCAGAGGTTTTTTTAAATTTGTAAGTTGCTAGATAATACTGTTTCTGCATATTGAAACTGAGTTTGCAAGTTGTCAAGGAACAATGGAGTCCATTTTCCTAGGAAACTTGCTTAGAGAATAAACACATAAATACAATAAATCCTTCCTTTTCTTCATTTCAATGGATGGGATCCATTATGCTTATAATATTTGAAAGGAACAGCAAATGACACACTTTGCCCCACAACTTTATGGCAAATTTTAAAACAACTAGTTTAATAGAGTCTAATTAGTTCTAAAATCACAGACAAATAAATTAAAGAAGCTCTTATGGAGGAAAATCTGAAAGTTATTTGAATTGCTATGGTGGTGATTGAATCAATAACTAGAATGAGAGAAATTGAATCATTTGTAGAGTGCCCTGTGTCCTCTATAATGCCAGAATGATACCTCCAAGAATTCCTTGGCTGACTGGGATTGTAAGATCTAGTAAAACTACTGCAGGGTATCAGATTGGAGAATGCATTCCAGGGATTCTAGGGGTTCCAATAAAATGGGATACAAAAATTGTGGACACACCTAAGCTAATTGTACTTGTCTCCACAATTTCAATACTAGATTGAAAGATGGATATACACCTAATGTAACTGTATGTAACAGCAAACCCTGTAGTGTGAAAAGTGAACTTTGCTTCCATTTCATTCTCTTTCCAATAATGGCTACTTGTCCAAAAGAAGCTATTGTTTAAATGTGATAAATGTAGCCAAGGCTGTTCCTTAAATTACATGCTGGAAATCTCTCCATTTCGTGGCTGGGAATAGTCATAGGTTATCTTCTTGTGTGGTGATTTCTATTAATGTAGTTATTTCTGTTCTATGAGTGATGGCCCACGATTAACACCTTGAACAATAGCAAGAAAAATAATTATTCAAGAAGTCTTATCTTGGTTACCTTGCAAGTTCAATTGTATTTTGTAGGCCTAGCTGCTGTTCACAGTTTGGTTTGTCCACCAAAATCTCTGTGACTCCCAGTAAGGCATCATTCTCTAATTCTAAATTGGGACAGATGTTTTGTTATACATCTTGTTGTTATCTTAATTCTTGATAAGAGGATACAAAGGTTAACAATAATGCTTTGAGTTTGCAATGTTTTAAACTTGGCTCAGCCATGAATTCTCAAGCTAGGTGCAAGAATATGAATCAACAATTACAAGAGTACCACTGAACATAGCAAAAACATTTCCATCACCATGATTAATCTATCCACATGAAATACCTGGGATAAAAACATACAGGTTTTAGGTAGGCATAGCTAAAAAAGAAAAAGCTACCACAGTTAATATGAGGGCCATTATATTGTTGAACATGTAGTTTGGAAAGTGGCAAATAGAAACATCTGGAGAATGAATGGAGGAGAAATGGAAAAGGAAAAAATTGACTGGACCTTGAAAGAGGGGAGGGACAAAGAGGAAAGAATGTGTTACTTTGAAGCTAGAAGTTAGAAAACTAAGTGAAAACTAAAAGAAGGCCTTTTAGAGGAGTTAAAAGACTGTGACAGAGTTGGACAATAGTGTGTAGCAAGAAGGTTGGATAGAAGAGGCAGTTAAGAAGAAATGACCGAAAGATTGTTGAAAAGACCTGTTGAGTCTGTAATTGCTAGCCTATTAGCTAACCTTGCTAATAGGACCTTGCTCCTTCATAGCCTGCTGTTGAATCGAACAAGACCTGACTGGATGGGGATAAACGGGTTCTTTAATATGAAATTTGCAATGGCAGGGAAAGAGAGGGGGCACTGCTATTCTGCGAGGCTCTGTTGGTAACTAGATGATGTTTGTAAATAACCAGATGAGATGACTTGTTTGTGAAGTTGGGCACTAGTGAAAAATTGGGAATTTTGCTGGTGTGTGTCCCCTCTGTTGCACAGGTAAATTTCTCCTAGAATTCTTATCAATGGGCTAATGATGAACTGCCCAGATTTGTGTGTTTGGGATATCAGTGTTAATTTGGCCTCACTGTTTCACAATGATTAAAGTGTGATTGACAATGGATGATTTGCATTTATATTTTGATGGATGTTTATAAAGAAGCTATTTTTATCATTTCAAGAATTAGCTCTTGAAACATGTTTGGTTCTAGTTTGGATTAAGGAATGTATACACTATATTTCTTTTCCATCTGTTTAGTTTGACATATATCCCTCTGCTTGCCTTCTACAGAATGTCAGGAAAAACCAGATATTTTCTCCAACTCTTAGTCAGTAGCTGAAAATTTTAAATAGGTGATATCATACTTAGCACTTAGCACTTAGACTTATATACCGCTTTACAGTGCTTTACAGCACTCTCTAAGCGGTTCACAGAGTCAGCATATTGCCCCCAACAAGCTGGGTCCTCATTTTACCCACCTCGAAAGGATGGAAGGCTGAGTCAACCTTGAGCCAGTGAGATTTGAACCGCTGAACTGCTGAACAGTCAGCTGAAGTAGCCTGCAGTACTGCACTCTAACCACTGCGCCACCTCGGCTCTTACAATACCTATGGATTCAACAATGAATACCTATGGATTCAACAATGGATTTTCCCATTTAAATCAAATGGGGAGACAAATTCCTTGTGTCCAATCACACTTGGCTAATAATTCTATTCTATTCTATTCGGTTCGGTTCGGTTCGGTTCGGTTCCGTTCCGTTCCATTCCATTCCATTCCGTGCATTTCTTAAAATTATGACTATAAAAGCTCACCTGCATAAACCTGATTTTCTTCTCAGGCCATTGTCAACAGCACCATGTTGAAAATTCTTCTCAAATTCTTCTAACATTTGATCACTGGACAAGAAATGGAATGCAGAAAATTGCAGTGCAGTAAAAGCCTTATTGGTTAAATTGTCATGAATTTAATGGTTACCACTTTTTAATCATCAAGGCCATTTTCTCCAAGAGGGAAGCTTGCACAAATGTAATTATATTGCATTATCTCTTACATATTTTTTTTTTACAATAGCAACAACAGTTTATGTTTAGCCATAAAGCCATATCATAATACAAAAAATTGAATAAAACTATCCATGACAAATATCTAAAAATATTAAACTTGGATGTGCTTTTCAGTCTTAGATTTAGCCCAATCAGATCTACGTACGTGGTTCTCAATTGCGCTGCTTCATTCAAAAAGAAGGACAATTTAAAACTAATATTTGTGCCCTGACCAGACATAAAGTATATTGTTTTAACATATGGGTTTCAGTGAGCCATTTTTGTTCAAGATATATATATACAAATGGCACTCAAATATGTGCTATATTTTCAATCTCTGGTACAATTTCTAGATAAATAATTTCCCACCAATAATTACCCTATGCCCTATATAGAAAATTCTCAATCTGTTTTAACTGCAGCTGTTATTTGTGCCCAGTGTACTCAAGTGGCATGATTGACATGTTTTAAACCCCATACTTTATCCCCATATAAAGGTACAAATGTAACTTTAGCTTTGTACATCTTGATAACTAGGGCTACAGATGCTAGATGACAATGATTTACTAATTTTAATAGTGAATTCATATGTTGTGCTAAGTGAGCTCCTACCCTGATGACCCAGTCTCAGAAAAGGTTACCCCTAAGTAAGGAAAGGTATTCAGTTACTCTATTGGTGTTCCATCCACAAAACTTCCATGTCTGTTATGTGTTTTTCCAAAGATGTTTGGAATTTTTGACTTAGATTTGAAGACAGCAGAATAGAAGAGCAAGACCTGGATAAAAATCACAAAATAAAAAGACTTGCAGATAAAAATAGAATGGCTGTGGCAAAAAGAGAGCAAAGGGAGTACCAATAATAATAGGCACCTTGGGGGTAATCCCAAAACAACTGGAGCACCACTTGAACACCATCTGCATTGACAAAATCAGCAGCAGTCAACTGCCAAAGGTAGCTTTACCTGGAACAGCTTACATCCTGTGACGATACCTGTAACACCATCAAAAACATCTGTCTATTCCAGGTCCATAAAATTGCCAAATCCAGTTTAAACATCTGGCTGACTCTATTTCATTGAAGGCATTTAAATGGGGAAAATTTGTTATAAGAAATAAATTTGTGTACTTGCAAAAAATTGATATTTTAAGGTCCCTTCCGACTCACTATTTTAAGATTATAAATGCATGATATTTTTTGTTCAGAGATCCTGTATCTTTTTCCCCACAGTCTACTATGATCAAGACTATTAAGTGACTATAATGTTTATTAGGGCTTTACAGGCTACTCAAACTCTTACACACTTATATAATTGTCCCCCATTTCTCTGTTACTTAGGTTAACAATCCGAAATACATTTATTTATGAGTCAGCCCTGCAGAGCTTGTAAAAATTTACTTCTAAATAGAAAAGAATTACATGATTACTTCCCTTCTTTTAATTTTTTAAAATCTAAATCCCCTCCCTTCACTCAGAGTCAGAACCCTGATAATTTTAGGCACAGTTTTCTTATTTTACATTTAGAACATAAAAATAAACTCCATATTTCTTTATTGACATCCAGTTTGTCAAAATGAAAAGGATCAATCAAAATTTGAATGCTTACCTTTCCAACTTGCCTGGATGGTGACCCTCTAAAAGGCATTGAGAAGCTTCTCTGGGAGTGGCTGGAATTTCTGATGAATGACTAAAACAGGGAATAGAAGCTGGTTTGTAAAGAGATTCCAGGTTTGCTCAAGCAACAAACAAGCTCACTGTGTCATCCCATTTGTTCTTCCCGGTTATCTCAACACAGAACTGTCAAATTCCAATTGGATGACAAATACCCAAGGATTGTAGGACTACAGCTCCCAATTGCCCCAGCCAGGGTGGCTAATGTAGAGGAATCCTGGGAGTTTGGAGAGCTTCTCCAAGTCACAAATCTCTGGTTATTTTTATTTATAGAGTATGGAGCCCCCTTAGGAAAATGCATAGGAATTCTGTAATAAGTAGTGTGGATTTAGCTACACTTATTTGCTTACTTCTAGCCCACTTTTAGAACCTCCAGGGCAGCGGTTCTCAACCTGTGGGTCGTGACCCCTTTGGGGGTCGAACGACCCTTTCACAGGGGTCGCCGCGCGTGCTAGCCCGCCATCTTGGTGCCACCGTCAGCAGGGGTGAAATGCTCCTGGTTCAGCCGTGCCTGCGGGTCGCCGGACAGCCAGTAGCGACAGAAGCGGGAGACTTCGCCCACCCGCCTGGACGCCGCCATTTGGGTTCTTTTACCCTCTGCGCATGCGCAGAACGCTTTGCGCATGCACAGAGGGTAAAAGAACCCAAATGGAGGCATCCAGGAGGGTGGGCGGAGCCTCGCGCTACCTTGGCGACCGGCTCTACGGCGACCGACAGGCACGAGCGAACCGGGAGCATTTCACNCGGGGAGGGGGTTGCGGGGGGGTCACGGCATTAGGAAGGTTGAGAACCACTGCTCTAGGACTCTTTAAGAGGAACATTTTTTTAGAAAAGAAGCAAAATTGGTGTCAACCTCACAAAAGCTTATCCATTTTATTTATCTATTCCCCCAACCCCACACTAGACAGGGCACCCCTTAAAGGTGGTAGACTTCAGCGCTGAGTTCAGACTCTAGAAAATATGCAGCAGTCCTAATAACTACTGGGTAATTCATGCAAATAGGTGTCACAATAGCCCAAAGTTCCTTTGTGCAGGCTGGCCCTGTAATAACAGAAATCTTGTCACTTTTATGAATAAGTTTAGAAGGCTTAATGCGGTTAAATCAGAGTAGTAAAAATAGCTACCACTTACTTTTAATTGCTCCCTGTGTGTGCCAACCTGGGTGAAGGTCTCCACAACCCCATCTCATTTGACATGCATACATTTTGCTCATGGGTAATTGAGGTTCAAGGTGATAGCAATTCTGATCCTGTTAATCAAATGTTAATTAGTCCACCTGCCACCTTCTTCTTGTTGACTTTCTGAAAATTGAGACAACTTTGCCCTTCTCAGCCCATAGAAGCAGCTGAAAAAAAGATCCATCTCCTTTCATCACATTACATGGCACAACATTATAATAGGGTCATAAATTATTCCTGAAAATTTTTGCAATGAACACGATAAAGCTTCGTTTGCTGTTCTTTTCCTTTACAGCCACTAGATGGCATTGATTATGTACAAGAGATCCAAGGCTGGGTGTAGCAGCACTAAAATAATAGTTGATACATTCTTGTGTTACCAGGCAGCATGTTTTTGTCTTTTTTATGAGTTAGGGTTGCACAGGATATATCACAATGATATTAACTGGGGAGGCTGGTGTTTGAATTCATCTCCTGAAAAAGAAACTTTTCAGGAGGGTGGAATTGAGGTTTTCAAGGTTATTTTAAATGATACACTTATTTTAGTCCTTGGGAATAAAGGCACATAAAAATTTGTTGGTTTGCCACTGGATTTTGGCAATACGCTCTTGGAATGGTGGAGTTCAATTGTTCAATTCCTATAATAGTTGACCCCAATACCAGGTACACATTGAAAAGATTAGTGAAAGAGCTGGCACCATATCATGTACACAGTCTGCTTTTCAACTCCCAATGGGGTTTGACTAAAGGTTATATTGTAAACAATTCTTTGAGGGTACACAACACCAGCAAATAACAAGGCTGTAAGGGGAGAGGGATAAAAGTAGATTTTGGCTCCAGAAGCGCGTTAGAGACATGATACCTAGGAAACATCCAAATACATAGGAGTATCAGGGGTGTCTAAGTGGTCAAAATATCAAAATGGCAACACTCTGGCCTATTAAAATGGGCAAAGCTTCAAACACAGCATTATGGCTGCCATCTTGATTTTTTGATCATACCCTGAAGGCGGGTCTAGGACAGAGGTGGGTTCCTACCGGTTCTAACCAGTTCTTTAGAACCGTTAGTAGCTCGGCGATGACGTCACAGAGCCGGTTCCGTCGGTGTTTCCATGGGCGCTGCCATCTTGGATTTTGCTTCTGCGCATGCGCAGAAGCTAATTTTTCCCTCTGCGCATGCGCAGAAGCTATTTTTTGATTGCTGCGCGCGCGCACGCACAGCACAACCCTGAGCGAACTGGCAGCAAAAGGATCCAGAACCCACCCCTGATCTAGGACAACTCGCCACTATTGGCTCACTACCATTGGCTCACCCCGTTTGCCTGACCCCGACCGCCTCAATGCAGGGCAACTCGCTGTGGGACAATTTCTTTTATCAGTTACATATGTAATAATAATGGGAGGATGCTGGAGGTGAGTGGAACCTACCAGGGGTGGGTTCCACTTACCTTCCCCACCAGTTCACATCGTGACGTTTTGCACGTGCGTGCTTGCTCCGCTCGCGCGCGCGCATTCCCTCACGTAATTGGGCTTCCACACATGCTCAGTAGCTGCAATCAGCCCGAAACACAGGTGAGGAGCTGATCAGCTGTGCTTTGGGCGAAGGAATAAAGGTCAGTATAAACCCAGGGGCGGGCGGGAGGGCCCTTTTTCAAGCAACAGAACAGTAAAAAAATTCACAAAAAATTACCAAAAAAAGATGGCGGTGCCCACGGACCGGCACCAACCGAACCAGATCCGTGACGTCACCAGCGGGTCGCTAATGGTTCGGGTGATCCAGTCCGAACCGGGAGGAACCCACCCCTGGAACCTACTCTGCCTCCACTGCCTCCTCCGCAGCTCAGACTAGGGGAAAAAATCATGAGGACAAAGGGGGGAAGAGGAAGAGGGACTTTTCCCTGACCAGAAAAAAAATCACTTGGGAGAGAGTCACACACTTTACCATGCACAGAAATTTCTGCCACAGAGTTCAATGGGTATTGGTGGGAAGGGATAAGCCGGATCTAGGAGGGAGGGAGGGAGGATAAGGAGGAGGAGGTTCTCCTCACGTTTGGTATTCTCCTGCGATGATTTGTCCTGCAGTGAGTTGCCTTAGGTGAGCCGACAGTGGCGACCCAGCGGCAGCAACCTGGCAGTGGCAACCCAGCTGCAGCGAGTTGTCCCATTCCGCCTGCAGATAGCTTTGGGGTAATTGTCTACTGGTTTTTCATCGTCTTGTTTTAAAAGAGGTAAGATTTGGTGGGTTAGTATGAGAAACAATGTATGTGAGCTAAGCAAAAAACAAAGCACCCTTCACCTCCATGAATGAACACTCACAACGTCCTGTGGTTTTGAATCCGGCGTAGTTGCCATTTTCAGTTTACCGATTCCACTATCTGCAGTTATTGTAAGTTTTAAATTCCCTGTTTCTATAAACCCCAGATAGCAGATGCTCCAAGTCTGAGCAACAAGATAAGCCATGTTAATAATAAGCCATATGTGGCAAAAGGTAAGATGGCAACTTTTGGGCTTAATGTGTCTTCTAAACTCTGAGGCATTGGCTGAAAGTGAATAAGGTCAGACATAACTGAGCATAAAACTGAATTGGAGTCTGTTGATTAACATGAGATGGGACCCCTTGATTCTGTCACTCTGAAGGTTAGATTGCACCTCTCCTGGAGGTCCAAGAGTAATGTGATTTTTAATTTTAATTAAGGGAACCGGGAGAAAGAGTCTGAACATTTTATCAGCCCTGGGAGATGGGAGTATCTAATTACATTCCCTCTCTAGTCACCTTCCTTCCTTCCTTCTGAAGGAACTATTTTCAGCTGCTCTTAATGTTTAAAAAAGTTATTTGTCTTTTCCTCCCCCTTGTCCAGCGTGGTCTACTTAAGATGCAGGTCAGGCTCAGAAAATGGTGGGGCTGAGAGTGTTGTGGAGGCATTCAGTTTATTATGCGTTCCATAGTGCTATTGATCACTGATCTCCCTTGCCATGTGTTTTTTCGGCTGTCAAAGATAAAATGAAAAATTGGAACGTCTTCTCTGTTCTTGGGATGGGTGCTGAATACCAAATTCCTGGCACTGATGCTTGGCAGTGTCCTTTCTGTGGGACTTAGGACTTATGCCAATCCGATACCAGAGTCAGCAATTATTTCATCTGGGTCTGCCACAATAGCACCCGACTCAAAATAGCTTTCCACTAAGAGGGAGTTTGACCAGAGTGACCTAGAGTGGAGTTGTCAAGTGATAGGTGTCAATCTATAGTCAGCTTATTAAACCAACAGGTCTCTCTGTTCAACCTTCACTCAAGGAAGAGCACTCGGGCTGTCTGTATCTGTTTAGCTAAAAAGCTTTTCATTGTTTCTGCTGTTGTAATATTATGGGGCTCACCGAGCAGGAATGGCAGAAGGTCATGGACATCTGGGACAAAGTGGAACCAGATCTCTCTTTGCATGGACAGGAAGTCATCATCAGGTAAGCAGAAACTAGGAATGGAAAACTGAGTAGCAACATTCCCAAGAAGCTGGCATGGTGGCGCTTTAAGGATCTGCTTGGCATGTGGTTCAGAACTAAACATTACAGAGGCAGAAGAGAAAGAGATGCAAACTTGCTGATAAGCTGGAAACTATTTTAATTTTGTTGTCCTCAATTTTCATTGACTTCTTTATTAGATAAGCCCTTGGGGAAAAAAAGGCTTCCAAAGGAATTTAATCTGTGGCTGAGTGAATGATTAATAATAATAATAGAGAGGGTAAGTGCTTTTTCTCCTTGCTGATTTAAAGTGCTCCCCATCCATCCTTGAGTGGGCACAGAACTATGCTAACATAAAACTTGTGCCTCTAGAGCTACATCTTATACGGCCTTTTCTTTTGAGTTCCTGCCAAATGGTGCTTGGCTGATTTGTGCATCACTCATTATAGGCAAGGTGGGAAAACTAACAAGTAACAAATGCCCAATTAACATGATTATTCTCTGGACAATGCAGAGAAACAAAAATCAGGGTGCACCATCTAAAGGAAAATATATATTTCAAAATGCCGTTAGCATAAGTTAACAAATGTTAACAATGTTAGGATTATGTTAACTACTGCACCTCCTCTTTTCCCCCAAATAAAACACCAGAGCTCTGTTCTGTATCTTCTCCATCTGTCGGGAAACCTGGATAGATGTTGGGGTCAAAAATAAGGAAGGTAGTAAATGACGGGGATGAAAGGAACCTAGGAAGCATACAAAATGCTAACAGAGCGAGGAAGACTTGGAAAAGAAAGGGTTGCACTTTGAAACTGGCTTGGGATCAGTTTGGAGTGTGCATGGCCATGATTTTCAATATTTGCAAGGCACACCTCAGCTCAGCTGGCCTCACTGTCAGATTCATGAGTAGGTTCATGAAAGAAGATTCATCTTCACACACCGTCTTCTGTATAATTTGGAACAGTAGGAGCAGCACAGATAGGCAATATTTGGGCAATGGCAATGACAGTTGGGGGAAATTGGTAGCAGTGGGGAATAGTACAAAAAAGGTCACTGAAGATAATATGTCTGGCTTAAGTAGCAGAAGACAGGGAGAATAGAATAGGATATGGAATATGTTTGTCTTTTCCATTGATGGATGTATCCCAAATCATCAAACTTATCTGATCTTTCACCAGCTCTAAATTTGGCCATGTCGTTGTACATAGTTGACCCATATCAACATTCCATTAGACTATCAACTTGCTTAGCTGCTTTCCATTTGTTGATTTCTCATTTCCGTCTCTTTCCTGATCTTTGGTCATCCACTGAGCCATAAGAAGTTAATATCTGAAATTTAGATATTTAAATATTATTTATAAGATGGCTTAGCTATAGTGACAATGCAGCTAACTATCTGCCTAGGAGATCATTATATCATTTTAATAATAAGAAATACTGGAAAGAGAAAAATAGAAGACAGATACATGAGGCCATGTAAAAATTACTAGCATGATACAATATGGTACAATATGTAGGGCACTTTTCCCTAATCTGAGTGATCTCCAGACTTCAATACTTCAATACCCTAAACAATAACCTCTGACTAGAGCATTTTTTCCAAGCGGCAAGAGAGTGTTATGAATACATATCTATGTAATCTAACATATTTAAGCATGATCACCGCTATTGAGTTTGATAGTCTCAAGCATGCCTAACATTATAGCTTTAATCAAAATTATGTGCAAAATTTCCTTTCTGCTGTGATCCATAATCCTAGTGAAATTGCCTTTGGAATCTATGCAGCTGCTCTTT
Source organism: Thermophis baileyi (assembly GCA_003457575.1). Classification (NCBI taxonomy): domain Eukaryota; kingdom Metazoa; phylum Chordata; class Lepidosauria; order Squamata; family Dipsadidae; genus Thermophis; species Thermophis baileyi. Next base: position 1,642,156 of record QLTV01004237.1, on the reverse strand, counting down.
TTAAATGTTTGTTGAAGTTTGGAACGAAAGGTGAGCATTTCTTTTTTTTTTTTTTTAATACTCAAGGGGTGAGATAAGTTGCAGGAGAGTCACATAACTATGAATGAGTTTCTAAAAATGGAAATCCCACTCTCTAAGGATCCAGTGAAAGGGCAACTCTCATAGTTCATCAACTTACTATGCCACCTAACAAACCTATGTAAACAGGGTCTATATAAGTATCTAAAATGAGTTTGTAGGCTTAACTGATATAGGTGGCTATAGGTGATTGAGGACTCAGCATCACTGACTTGCTTCTTCATGAGTTTCTCTATATAATTGACAGGATGTTCCAGAAACACCCTGAGACTCAAGAGCGCTTTGTCAAATTCAAAAATTTCAAGACTCTGGATGAGATGAAGAACTCAGAAGAAATAAAGAAACATGGAACCACTGTCCTCAGTGCTTTGGGTAAAATCCTGAAACAGAAAGGGTCCCATGAAGCAGAACTGGCACCACTGGCACAGACTCATGCCAACAAGCATAAAATTCCAGTCAAATATCTAGAAGTAAGTATGTACATGACGATAATGGTGGTGCAGTTATGTATACCCAAAGAGCTAATTATTAAGCAGAAAAGGAAAGGTTTGTATTCTGAGCATGTGTAGGCCTGCTTGCTAAATTTTAGAATGGATATAGGAAGTTTTGGTGAAATAAAAGGGCAATTTAGAAGTATAATGTTGACAAAAATAATCTTTCAAGGGAAAGCTTATTTATTTGTCATCGGACCATGACGTTACAGGGCTAACAGCATCTTTTTGACCTTGGTTGATCTCCTCAAATAAAACAAGCTCCTACTGAGTTATTTATTTATTTATTTTATAAAATTTATATGCTGCCCAACTTCCGAAGGACTCTAGTTAACTACTAAATGGAGCAGCTCCAGAAAATCCCAGGACAGAAGCTTAGATTGGGAAGTCCAAGAAGAAGGCAGTGACAATTTCAAGAGCACTATATGAATACATCTATAAAGTCAATAGGAATCAAAGAGGACTTTACCTTTTAAAATGTTGAAGGTCCAGGTTTACTGCTAAGACAAAGAATCTGTGCCTTATTTGCAATTAGACTTTTTGACCATTGATGCTAGCCCAGCTAGAGCAAGGGGTTGGACTAGAAGACCTCCAAAGTCCCTTATTCTATGTTCTATGTTCTATAGAAAGAGAAGTAAATATATCAAGTCAGCTGCCACACCATCTAACTTAGTAGTGGCTGCCCATACAGTGAAGCCTTGCCCTAGGAAGATAAAATTAATATTGAATTTGTTGAGAAATCATCAGAAGATCATACTGTGCCAGTAGTTATTGCCAAATAAATGCTAACTACGGACTACCCAAATAGAAACTGGACAATGCAGTCCCTAAAGGAGAATATTTGTAGCTCAGGATTGAAATGAGGGGTTCTTGGTGCTCTCTGTGCTTGTTTGTTTTCTCGCAGATGTTTCATTAACCAAACTAAGTAATATTATCAGTGCCAGTCACTACACTGATGATGTTACCTAGTATGGGTAGTGAAACATCTGCAAGAAAACAAACAAGTCAGAAAGCACCAAGGATCCCTCAGTGCAGAACCTTTTATTTGATTGAATTTGCTACCCTTTGATTAATAAGGCTGCATTACTATTACTATCAGTCTTCTCATCGTTCCTATCACCCATCTCCTCCCACTTATGACTGTATGACTGTAACTTGTTGCTTGTATCCTTACGATTTATATTAATATTGATTGTTTCCTGATTGCTTATTTGTACCCTATGACAATCATTAAGTGTTGTACCTCATGATTCTTGATGAATGTATCTTGTCTTTTTATGTACACTGAGAGCATATGCACCAAAGACAAATTCCTTGTGTGTCCAATCACACTTGGCCAATAAAGAATTCTATTCTATTCTATTCTATTCTATTCTATTCTATAAAAGCAAAAATGAAAAAAAGAGAAAGGAAGAGACACACAGCTGTAGTTTCTAGTAGCTGAATAGCAGACTAATGTCCATTCTGGTTTAACAGTAGTTCTAATTTGTTGCACGGGGAAGCAGACCCCATTTGAATAAATCAGCTCAATGTACATTATTGAGGGTTCAGTTAGCATGGCACAGTGATTAAGTATTGGATTATAATCAAGGGGACCTAGGTTCAAGGCAGGGGTGGGTTCCACTTACCTTCCGCACCGGTTCGCATCGCGACGTTTTGCGCACACGCGCATTCCCTCATGCAATTTTGCTTCCGCATATGCTCAGTAGCTGAATCAGCCCGAAACACAGCTGAGGAGCTGATCAGCTGTGCTTCGGGCGAAGGAATAAAGGTCAGAAAGGTCAGTATAAACCCGGGGCCGGGCAGGAGGGCCCTTTTTCAAGCAGCAGAAGAGGAAAAACCTTCCAAACAGTAAAAAAATTCGCAAAAAATTCACAAAAAAAGATGGCGGTGCCCACGGACCGGCACTGGCCGATCCACTTCAGTGACATCACCAGCGTGTCGCTACCGGTTCGGGCGATCTGGTCCGAACTGGGAGGAACCCACCCCTGGTTCAAGGCCATTGTAAACCATAGAAGCTTAATTTTGGAGGGAGAAATAGATTGCCTTTTGCTAGTGGAAAAAAAAAATCAGGATTTAAATCTAACAAACAAATAAATAAGTATACAATGACACTACTTGAAAGTATGCAGTTCAATAGTGAATATATAAAATAGTTTATCCATGGTCAAATAGTCCAACTTTATATTTCTCCTTTCTGCTCTGCACAATCTTGACCTTTAAATCATCCCTAAGGCATCACGGGCTTTGATCTTTTGTCACTCTTTGGCATTTAGAAGGCGTCTTCAAAGGTTTCACCAGCTTACTTTGTAAGCCCCAGAAAGAAACGTTGTCTGGGATTTCTTGTTGGACATGTTCCATGTCCTTGATTAGTCTTTTGTATTCCTATTTTGGTAATCTCAATTTTGTTTTCTTCCATGCCTTCAAACTCTATGTCAGGTAAAAGATTTTTATTTTTATTTTTATCGTTACCTACTAAAGGTTTATCCATTGAAATCTGTATCGTTTTGGAGACACTAGTTACAGGTGACTTACGACCACAATTGAGCCCAGAATTTATGTTGCTAATTGAGAAATTTGTTTTGTTCCATTTTACGACTTTTCTTGCCACATTTGTGAAGTGAATCACTGCAGTTGTTAAATTAGTAACATGGTTGTTAAGTGAATCTGGCTTCCCCACTGACTTTGCTTGTCAGAAGGTTGCAAAAGGTGATCACGTGACCCTGGGACACTGGAACCGTCATAAATATGAACCAGTTGTCAAGCATTCGAGTGTAAATCATGTGACCATAAGGATGCTGCAATGGTCATAACTGTGAAAAATGGTCATAAGTTACTTTTTTCAGTGCCATTTTAACTTTGAACGGTCACTAAACAAACCGTGGTAAATCGAGAACTACCTGTATTATTATTTCAATCGATGTTTGAAACTCCTTAAGATAAAACAATATTATAGCCAAACTAGCCATTTTAACTCTTTTCTGTTTGATCATTTAGTTCCCTTTAGTGTCCATTTGCAAACTTCATCAAGCCTCAGTTCCTAATATGGATTTAGTAGTTCCATTTCAGTTGTTTCTAATGGGTATATTATCCAATTGTATACTGTGTCCCCCCCCCCAAATCATAGAGTAAAAATAACCAAATCCCAAATCTTTCTGGTCTCCAAATCCATTTAAAACTTAAATTAATAACCTTTTTTTTTTGCTTTCTGCTACATTATTTGTATATTATTTTAAAGTCATAAGTCTCTGCTCAAAATTTCTTAAATCCACAGAAGGTAAAACTTACCAAGTATCAAATTTTCCATTTTGAAGGTCTGCAATATCTATAAAATGGCTAAACTGACATTTCTGAATGTGATTAAAAAGGGAGTTTGGTTGGCTTAGCCTCCTTATGAAAGACTCTGTCGTTGCTGAGAGCAAAGATGTCATCTCTTTGGGCTCCCAGTGCTCAAACCTGTGGGAGACCGCTGATTTACTGTATGTGAGAAGTTGTAATACAGGGCACTCTTGAGTTATCTCCTGATCTCTTGCTCTCTGGAGAGATTTAAATCAGGGGTCTCCAACCTTGGCAACTTTAAGCCTGGCGGACTTCAACTCCCAGAATTCCACAGTCATTGCACAGGCTTTTGACAGGCTAGTGAGTACAATTTAAATCAGGGGTCTCCAACCTTGGCAACTTTAAGACTTGTGGACTTCAACTCCCAGAATTCCTCAGCCAGCAAAGCTGGCTGAGGAATT
>QLTV01004237.1:1568743-1592749 GCA_003457575.1 Thermophis baileyi | reverse complement strand
GGTCTCTTTATGACAGCCGTATAAATTCCTTAGCATTCATTTAGCTTTTGCTACCAGAAGAATTTGGTTCTTTCAGTGGAGTTGGGGGGGTGAAGAAGAGAATTTGAATGCATGCAAGCAGCTTCTCCCTTCTCTTTGCGTTTATGAAAATTCAGCCTGCCAATTCAGATGCTGATAAGTCTTTTAAAAGTCTCTGAAATTAATCCTCCCTTAACAAGCTCTTAGTGAGAGAAGAATATCAGGCAGGTTTCCTTTGTAAGCAATAAAATTTAAAAGTTTGAATAGATGTGTTGGTTCTGGGCAATGCTAAAAATCCTTTTTTACTGTTCTGAATCAAGCGTAGATTGGTTATGCTATCATCAGGCAGTTTAACACAACGCAATGGTACATTCAATCAGATTATATTTTATTCTTCAGGCATCCTCTGACATCACTCACGGTTATGTAGAAGTTCTTCTGAATCTACAGTCATAATCTGGAACCATCACGAATATTGTAAAAAAGGATTAACGCTTCCCCATCTCCCTCTTCAGGCATGCTTTCCCTGTAGAGAGCTTGAAAAATGACTTCCTTTGGGATAGCGTACTTCAATTACTCCCGCCCCCAGGCATACTTCAATGACCAATAAGAGTACACAGTTATGATCACATGCCATGGACTACATGGCATGGACTACATTCCCTAGAATGCTATGTCTTAAAGAGACAGTTCTTAATTCTAGGCTAAACCCTTGATAAGCCAGCACACTTGAACTGGCATGCTAAAGGATGCCAATGGACAGATCGTAACTGATTTAAACCAGCTGAAAGATGGAAGGCATACAGTGAAATTCTGTATAGCAAAGATATCAACAACCAAGACATTTAGAATATAATAATAGAGTTGGAAGGGACCTTGGAGGTCTTCTAGTCCAACCCCCTGCTTAGGCAGGAAACCCTACACCAGACAAATGGTTATCCAACATCTTCTTAAAAACGTCCAGTGTTGGAGCACCCACAACTTCTGGAGGCAAGTTGTTCCACTGATTAATTATTCTAACTATCAGGAAATTTCTCCTTAGTTCTAAGTTGCTTCTCTCCTTGATTAGTTTCCACCCATTGCTTCTTGTCCTGCCTCAGTTGCTTTGGAGAATAGCTTGACTCCCTCTTCTTTGTGGCAGCCCCTGAGATATTGGAACACTGCTATCATGTCACCCCTAGTCCTTCTTTTCATCAAACTAGACATACCCAATTATGGCAACAAATTACCAACCTCGGAAATCCCTCCAAAAAGGATACGATGGTCAACAAAGGCCACCGAGAAGTCAAGTAGAGCAAGGATGGATGTACTACCCCCATCCCGCTCCAGCCAGAGATCATCAAAAAGCACAACCAATGCCATTTCCATCCCATATCCAGGCCTGAATCCTCACTGATGAGGATCTAAATAATCAATTTCATCCAGGAACCTCTGGAGCTGCTCCACAATCACCGTCTCAACCACCTTCCCCCAAAAGGGAAGATTGGAGACAGGTTGAAAATTATCCCACAGGGTGGGAAGTCATCTAGCAATGACTTCTTAAGAGGGTGGACCACAACCTCCTTCTAAATGCTACCCCCTCTGCAGGGAAGCATTAATCACACCAGAACCCACCCGCATGTCACATCCTCGGAAGCTTTCACAAGCCAGGAAGGGCATGGATCTAAAACACAGGTGTGCGCGCTAATATTCTCTAAGTTCCTATTCACTTCCTCAGGAGCAGCAGGTCAAACTGTTCCCAGATAACAGGGCAAGGACCTGCCTCAGGTGCCTCCACTGGACCAGCAACCATGCTGGCATCTAAATCATTTATGAAGATGTTGAAGTGTACCGGGCCTAAGACAGAAACTTGGGGTACCCCACTGTATACTTTCCTCCAGGTAGATGTAGTTCCATTAAGCAGTACAGATTGGGTGCAGTTGCTAAGCCAGTTGTGAATCCATCTGGTGGTGATGCTATCTAACCTACATTTTTCCACTCTACATTATCTAGTAGTAGGTTATGGTCTACTTTATCAAATGCCTTACTGAAGTCCAAGTAAATTATATCGGCAGTATTCCTCTGGTCCATTAATTTTGTCACTTTGTCAAAGAATGCAATAAGATTAGTCTGACATGATCTGTTTTTGACAAACCCATGTTGGCTTTTGGCTATTACTTTGTTTGTTTCTAGGTGTTCACTGATTCATTGCTTGATTATCTTTTCCAGAATCTTCCCTGGTATTGAGGTCATCTTAGAAATTGTTTACGTATTTATCCTCCAGTACCAGAATATAAATTTAGAAAAGCACTCAGGCTATTGCTGAATTGGAAAGCCAAGTAATTGATGGAATATCATATAAATGGATTTAAAAAAATAAATTACAGGGCTAAGTATGTATAGAACAGAAAATAACACTGTTTAGAGTTGAGTGACACATAAATAAACATCACTTCATGTCCCTGCACTTTGGACATCTAAGCTGCTTCTGCATCTGCAATTCCCATAATTTGCCCTGGTTTCTGGGGATGATAGAAGTCACAATCCAACAGCTTTTTCATCCCTGCTATACCATAAAATTGTGGTGATGTGAAGCGTTAACCGTTCATTTATAGATGTTTGTTCTGTCATGGCTAATTTCCATGGGGAAGGCACCATTTAACCTCCCTCCCTGTGAATCAACTACATAGTAGTTACTCAGGTCCATGGTCCTCTCCCTTCCAAAATATGTTTGTATATGTGGGTATATATGGAAATAGTTCTTTTGTTTTATTCTAGTATTTAGATTTTGGATAGTTTTGCTCTGTGCAGAACAGATGTACTTGATTTATTTCTTAGTTTCTTATCAAACCACACAATATAGTTTACAATCATCCAGCAAGTCAGCCATTTTTAATTTCATAATCCCAAATGTTCAGGCATTATTCTTCACTGTACTTTGTAAAGCCCATTACTTCTCCTTCAAACAACAATATGAACTTCAGAGGCTTTGTGGGAAATGTTCTCTGTGCCTGCGCTGTGTTTCTCTTCCACCTACAAAGTATTTCTTAGTTTGCCTATTCCATATGCACATCCCCTGCCATGCTGCAATTCTTACTGTTTCTGTACCCAACCTCCGCACATGGCTTGAATGACACTAATCAGCTACGTGGGAGGAAGAATATTAGTACAGTAACTGACAATGCTCACTCATAGCTGAGAAGAACTACCGTAGCAGATAAAGGAAAGATTTAACAACTATTTATACAAGGTCTCTTCTAATAACACAGTACAACAGCAGTAACAAAAAAATATGACTCATTGCCTGTAGAACCTGGAGATATAAGTGGGACAACTTATCTGAAGAAGAAAAAGAGTTGGTGTTCTTTTTTTTTCTTTTCTTTTCTTCTTTCCTTTCCTTTCCTTTCCTTTCCTTTCCTTTCCTTTCCTTTCCTTTCCTTTCCTTTCCTTTCCTTTCCTTTCCTTTCCTTTCCTTTCCTTTCCTTTCCTTTCCTTTCCCTTTCCCTTTCCCTTTCCCTTTCCCTTTCCTTTCCTTTCCTTTCCTTTCCTTTCCTTTCCTTTCCTTCTTTCCTTTCCTTTCCTTTTTCTTTTCTTTCTTTTCTTTCTTTTCTCTTTTTTTCTTTTCTTTTTGGCTATGAATTTAATTACACCATGTATAATCACTACCAGGCAAATGGAAAAAAGAGAATGAAAAACCTGATAAACATTGAATAATTTCCATTAGGATATTTGCTTCGATTCTGATTGCCTCATTGTTTTTATTATTTATTTTAAGACACTGCAAATATGAATGAGAAAGTTTGGGTCCTGATTAATTTATTTCAAAAAGACAGATAAAGTGCAAAGGACATTTGCACCACAAAGACTTAAATATGGGAGGGAACTGTCTCCAGCAATTAAGCATGGACAGAAGAGAATTTAGTAACATTTAGTGGGTGCTGAGGCAAAAAAGTTAGAGTGCCAATATTTATTTAGAATTCTTATTCCTTATATCTTAATTTACAGTTGGATGAGGGTCACATATGACCATAAACCAGAGTTTGTTTAATCAAGATTTACTAAATTATATTTTGAGTTCATATAATAGTCTGTTGCAAACCATAGTTTACCATTCACAAGGCTGAATTCACACAATCAATATTATGACTCTGTATTCCAAGGTACTTCCATCTCTGTCTCCATCACCATTAAAAGCAGAATTAAAAATTTGTTCCAAGATGGAATAAATTATATGTTTCTTTTTGATAGATTTTTCTAAGATGGTATCTTCTGAGACAAAATGCTGTTGCTCTAAAGCTGTCTTCTTCCCTTCTGATGGGTTAACATGACCATTGATTAACATTTCAAAAGGTTGGGAAAAGTCAATTTATACTCTCCAGCAGAAGTTCTCCATAGTTTGACACAGGTACCTGTCTTTCTTAATGATGCTATATATTAAACATGGTACCTTCTGCATATAAGGAATAATATGCTTTCACGCCTTAATCTGAGCCTGTAGTAATTGTATATCTTATTTTCTGATTTGCTACCAGACTGCCCAGAAACATATGCGTTATATTCCACCACTCAATGTATCCTAAAGTGGCTATAGTTGTGGTATGCCTGTCTGAACAGGGGACAACTATCATTGACTTTCTCTTAACTAAAGTATGGGATCGACTAGGTTCCCATCAAAGATGAAAATGGCTGCTTTGGATTATGGCTGGCCTGGATTATGGTATGTGCCACTCAATTGGGTTAATGGAAGGATCCAACCCATTTAGAATGGAGAGGTAGCAGTTAATACTAGAGCCACTGAAAAGGCAATCTAACTGTAACTATCATTCATTTTATGATCAGCTGGGGTGTGTGTGTGTGTGTGTGTGTGTGTGTGTGTGTGCAGAACTGTATTTTGGATAATACCTTCGTCTATCTAAGAGGAAGAGCAGCATAGCAATGAAAATAAAATAACATAAAAGAAGCCTAGAAACATGAATAGGTGTTACATGAATAGAAGTTACTGAAAAATATCTTCTGTCAAGCACTTTATAGTTAGAAGTTTCTCTGAGGACTACAAAAAGTGGTTTTGGAGCTACATGTTGGCCTTGGACTTTCAGTTGCCCATCTCTGAGCTAGGGAACTACTTGTACTTTCAGAAGTCACCAGAATTTGTGTAAATTATAGCAGTTAGACTTATATACCGCTTCATAGTGCTTTACAGCCCTCTCTAAGCGGTTTACAGAGTTAGCATATTGCCCCCAACAATCTGGGTCCTCATTTTACCCACCTCAGAAGGATGGAAGGCTGAGTCAACCTTGAGCCGGTGAGATTTGAACCGCTGAGAGCCGAGGTGGCGCAGTGGTTAGAGTGCAGCACTGCAGGCTACTTCAGCTGACTGCTAGCTGCAGTTCAGCGGTTCAAATCTCACCGGCTCAAGGTTGACTCAGCCTTCCATCCTTCTGAGGTGGGTAAAATGAGGACCCAGATTGTTGGGGGCAATATGCTAACTCTGTAAACCGCTTAGAGAGGGCTGTAAAGCACTATGAAGCGGTATATAAGTCTAACTGCTATTGCTATTGCTATTGAACTGCAGCTAGCAGTCAGCTGAAGTAGTAAATTATGACCTCAATGGTCCTTATATGAAATTTTTCCAATCTCCAATTTGATTCCCATAATCTGCAGCCAACAAGCCTGGAAATGTATGTGTTAAGTGCAACAAATCTAGAAGGTACCATGTTAGAGAAGATACCATATATCAATCAATTTCATCTGTGGTCTAGCTGTATAACTGCTAACACACTTCTCTTTGATAGAGCTGAAACCAAGGATGAAGTAAAGTGATTCATTATTTATTCTTAGTAATAGAACAATAGAAGAAACAAAAACAAAACAGTCTCTGTGGCACACATTTACATTTTAACCAAACAAAGTAATGTTAATGTTAGGAAAACCCTGAAAGAAAACTTAAAAGTTATTTATAATTTATTATTTTAAAAAGACCATAGTTTATTTGATTTATGTTCTGTTCTAATTTATAACTTCTTATACACTTACACTTATAATTTATAATTCCACATATGACAGCATAATGCATCTGATTCATCTCCTTCTTTGGTGCTTTCATAGCTATTGTTATGGTGTTTCTTCTTTGCTCAGACACTGAGGAAGCAAGGTGTATATATTTGGCTCTTTTTAGTACCTCCTCATAAAGAAACTGTTTCTTTGATGCCACAATATTATTTCTGTTGTCTTTCCTGTGTTATTTCCCAGCCTCCAAGCTTAGTAACGTGATGTTCAGCACCCAAGGCAATATTCCAATGTTACTGTTATGAGATCTGCTGACATGTTTATTGTGAAGGGATCTATTACTATGTCACTGAGGAAGACTCAAAGGCTCAGCCAAGGAGATGCCAACTCTGTGTTATAGACAGAAAAGTAAGGTAAATTACTTGCTAAGTATCCTTTGGGAAAAGAAATGAAAATAAAATGTCCGGAATTATCCTGCTGTTATATAAATCAGTTCTACAGTATTGTTCTATTTGGAATGCTTTATGCAATCCTGGCTACCTCTTTCAAAATGCATTTCACAATGTTTGGGAATCCTAGTAATTTTTTAGCTTGGAAAGGACAAGTGTGCCATATATAGAGAGAAGAAACAACCTAGAATAGAACAACTGTTGCACAAGATTTTTGTGTTTTTCCGGAGCCAGAATAGGGCTTGAAACAATGAATGTTTAACAATATCATGAATCATTATCTATTGAGTAAGTAGACCAGAGGTAGCAGGCCATTGTTGGGGGACACCTTGGTTCTACCACATCTAAATGCCAAGCTTACTTAAGAACACTCTACATCAAATGCTTCATATACACTTTCCTAGAATTAGTATAGGTAGTTTACTCCAACTGATAACATGTGAAGAGAAATTTTAAAACAAAATCAAGAATCACTGGGAGACGAGGGGAGGCCCAGCCCCACAACCTAACTGGACTATAGTAAACTGGCAAAAGTTCCCATTTCTTCTTAGCAGATAAGGTTACTCTATGAGAAAGAACATATGATTGAAATAATTAAATGCAAAAAATATATGTTGGAATATGTGAATTTTGTCTATCTGTCCAGCTGTTCCATAATACTGAAGCTTCAAGTTGCTCAGTAAAATAGAAGAATAGCCACTCAACCCGTCAAAAAAGGCTTGAAAATGAACTGCATTCATTTTTATTTCTGCCAACCCCAAAATGCTGAGAACAAAGAGCAAAGGATATCATTTAATTAACAGCTGCAAATCCTGCAGTAAAAACACCCCCCTCATGTCTCATACCACCCAAACGGGTAATAAAATACATTTCTTGTATTGCACCCATCTGTGTTCTTACTTCCTGCTGTGTGTATTTATGTGCTCCACAGTTTCAAAGAAAATACCAGTTTTACTGTGGTTTCCAATCTACTGCAAAACCAGAAATAGATTCACAGAGGTCTGAAGCTGCTGAACCTCAGTTGCTTTCATACAGTAGAAGCAAGTAGCTGACCATTGTGGGAAATAAGATACTAGATTTGATGAGCCCTTCTCCTCTATTGAGATTGAGAATGTTTCTGAACTGATTCCCTGTTTAGATCTTTGGAGGTTGATATTGTTCAGAAAGTTGATGGGACAAAATTGCATTTGGACATGATCAGACAGAGACATGAGGGAAGGTCCTTAAGGAAGTATGGTAATGGGCCCACATTGTTTGGAGAAAATTCATAACAGATTCATGTCTGTGGAGTCCTTAGTGCTCCACAGTTCAATCCTGAGCTACATATATTCATTTCTATTGGTATCATGTATGAATGTCAAAGATTCATGTCTTTCTGGTTTCCTGCAAGAACTTCCAAACATAACACATAAAGTTACTTTTTCAACTTCCAGTACTGTCTCATTAAAATGCAATTTGGCAATATGTTATAGTAGAGATTATTGGTTCATTCTGCTTTACAAGGCATACATATTGTTTTGAACAATAAATCTTATTGGTTATATGGGCATGGAATTAGAAAAAGAATATGAGAAATGAATATTGTATACGGTAAGTGCAGCAATATTATTATATGAACAAGGATAGAATAAATAATGAAATGGCTTTTGTTGAGCATGAATGGTGAGCTAAATGTCCCTGAAGAAGCAGGGATGGTATAGAGAGGGAAATCAGCAGCCAGATGGTGAATTCCGGCCAATGTAGTCACTTCAGAAAAAAGAGAGATTGTGAGATCACCTACTTGCATTCCGGACAGCTGCTCCTTGTAAGTAAACTGCAAAATGTGAGATTTTTGTGGATGACTTGTAAGTTGTGGCTAAGAGTCTGTTGGGTAAAAGAAAAAACTGAACTTACAATTTATGGATTTCATGAATAGACAAAATAGATTATCAAAAGAAGAGAGTTATGTCGTAACCATAGAGGAAGAGCTAAATTCATCATTGTACTTATACTACTGTAAAGAACACTGGAAGCTACTTTTTTTCTTTTCTATTTTTCTTTTTTCTCCTTTTTTAATTTTAATCTTTCTTTCTTTCTTTCTTTCTTTCTTTCTTTCTTTCTTTTTTCTTTCTCTCTCTCTCTCTCTCTTTTTCTTTCTTCACTTCCAAACCGGTAGGGAAGGTAAGAGAAACCCACCCCTGGTGTGAGGCCTAAGTGCTTATGAAATTGTTATTACCACTAGAACTGAACTTAAAAAATAAACCCAAGAGGTGGGATGGATAATATAATTACAGTCTTGGAAACAGTCCCAAGGAAGTCATGTATAAATACCCAGACAATAATAGAACTAGAGTATGTTTAATAGAGGCTTCAAGGCAGGGATGAAATGCTCCCGGTTTGGACTGGATCGGGCAGACCGGTAGCGATGGCCACCGGTGGTTCGCTGAGCCGCCAGCGATGGCTGGCTGGCCATGCCTCCGAACCGGTCCCGCTGTCACCGCTCGCTCGCCCTGCAAGCTGATGTCCCGGGACTGCACATGCGGTAGGACGCGAGTCCGCACCAGAAGAGGGCTGCGGGAGATGCGGTGCGCATGTGCAGCAGCCCTGGGACATCCGCTTGCCATTTCCGGCCTTTTGGGTCTTTTCTGCTTGCCGTTTCCCGCCGCTCTCAGACTCAGCCCCATAGCAGCAGCAGCCGGCGGGCCATGGGAAGTCAAAGCACTGAGGGAAAGGGGGATTGCGAGGGGGAGCCGCCCTCTCCATGCCGAATACCATTCGGGGTAGTCCTAGGAATTGGGTGAGCCAAGCCTCAGCTTCTTGCCTTCTTAGCTCAGGGAACGGCCATTTTCTGCAGGAGGATGACTGCAGTGAGGGGGGGTCTACCAGCCGAAGTACAGCTTCCCCCCTTTTTTTCCTTTTAAATGAAAAATCGTTGCAACGCTGTCTAGTGTTTTGAGCCGGCACGGGAGGCACGGGTGGAAGGCTGCCTTTTCTACAGCATCCCCCTCCCGTCTTTGGATCACCCTGTGGGGGGGCGGCTCTGCCTTTGCAGAAATGGGATGGGCTGTTTGTATGGAGGATTGGCAGGGGAGGGATGCATGGCCCTCTGGGATGGAGAGCAGGGCAAGGGAAGGCTCCGAGGTTCTCTTGGGCAGTCAAGCCAGATGGCGGAGGCAAACTGAAAGCGTTGGGGGCTTCAGAAAGGCAGAATGTGCTTCAGAATGTGCTCCTGGATCTAACAGTGAGTGACGTGAGTGACGTCAAGTTGGCCACGCCCACCCAGTCACATGACCCCACCCACCAAGCCATGCCCACCAAGCCACGCCCCCAGAACCGGTAGGGAAAATTTTCACATTTCACCCCTGCTTCAAGGGAGATAACTGTATATAGTACTTTTTCTTAGCGTTCGTTGTTCTTCTGCCCAGTACTTTTTAATGTGTATACTTCTTAAACTACCTATCAGAAAAAGAGAAATTTGTTTGCCTTTCCTTTTAAAGCAAAGTTAGCAGTCTTTTAACAGATGCACTACTGCTTCATAGTGCTTTACAACCCTCTCTAAACGGTTTAGAGAGTCAGCATCTTGCCCCCAACAATCTGGGTCCTCATTTTACAGACCTCAGAAGGATGGAAGGCTTGAGCCCATCAGGATCGAACTCCTGGCTGTGGGCAGAGTTAGCTTTGCAATACTGCATTCTAACCACTGCACCACCAGGGCTCCTAAAAAATGTATAAGTTATAGAACTTATATATTAGCAAAAATATTAATATAAGACAAATACAGGTAATCCTCAATTTACAACAGTTCATTTAGTGACCATTTGAAGTTATAACGGCTCTGAAAAAGAGTGACCTATGACCGTTTTTCACATTAATGATTGTTGCAGCTTCCCCATGGTCATGTGATCAAATTTCAGATGCTTAGCAACTGACTCATATTTATGACATTTGCTGTATCCAGGGTCATATGATCACCTTTTGCGACCTTCTGACAAGCAAAATCAATGGGGAAGCCAGATTCACTTAACAACCTTAACCGCAGTGATTCATTTAACAACTGTGGCAAGAAGGTCCTAAAATGGGGCAAAATTCACTTAACAATTGTCTCACTTAGCAACAGAAATTTTGAACTCAATTGTGATCGTAGTTTGAGGACTACCTGTGTATATTAATATTAATTTTGTGCTATGATTTTTGTTAGAAAAATTCTCAGACAAATGTGCAGTAAGCAAGCACAAATGAAAAAAAGAGAGAGAAATAGGAAACCACAGAAAATATGACTCACCCCTGCAAATAAAGGATCTTTATTTTCTGTCTGCAAGACATATTTATTTTAACTCACCCTTCTTCTGGGGATCTCAGTTCATTACATAAGGTTATACATCTCTCAAATACTTTAATGATGAGTGAGATGAAAGACACTCATAGCTGACTGTGACTTTGAACTCAAATCCGCTGCTCCTGGACTGACCCCTTCCCCATGTAAGTGGATATGACCATTACCTGGACCAAGCAATGTTTAATACCTTGAAATAAGGGGGGGGGAGTCCATCTCCCCTAGCCCCAATTTCATTAATTTTGTAGCCTGTTAGGCTCTGTAGATTCTGTTTCATGTAACTCTTGCAAATATAATTGCAGCTGATGGATCATGTTAATTAAGAATTGTAGCAATAATTGCAAGCCACTCATGGTAAGAATGGCTTCAGGTGATAACGATATAAGACCAGCAAGGAAGGGAAAAGAAGTAAACACTATTTATCCTTTCTGTTCCTCCATAAATGTGAGCTGTCTGAAGTTATTTTATTGGGCAGTAGATAAAAGACACGGGGCAGATTCCAATATTCCTGCTTTTCTTCTCCTGCAGGCATGACTGGTGGTGTGGTCATCATTTTGTGGAATTGCTTAGGAAATGTTGGTTGCTACAGAAACCAGGACAAGGTATCTATTGTCATATTGTCTCAGATTTCAGGCTGCCTCAGACAAATTTCTCTGGTTCTCCAGAAGCAAAATTTCTTTCTATTTCCAAAGTTACCCTTCAATCAGGATTGACCTAGTTCAGTTTGATGGGCCTTTGGCCAGCATTAACTCCTGTGGTGGTAAATGACTATTATTTATTTAAATTATTACATTTAATGTGGGTTCCCCTTTGATAAGAAACCTTACAATGTCTATAGTGAGGAAAATTGTTTTTCTATTGCTGAGAATCCATCCATTAATTTAAATAGTTGTTTTTCAACTGGAACATTCCTATTAATCTATATTAGAACAATGGTGTCAGTAGCACCCATAATATACTGCAATGATGCGTAGGATGGCACACAATCACACAATTTTGCATCACAATTTTTGATGCAAATGTGTAAGTCATCACTTGACCTCTTGTAGACTCCTGTAAATTGTGTGATTCGATGCATGGTAATTTGCTATTAAACAGCTGGCCATCCAGAGCAAATCAGCCACCTGGTCACATTTTTATAAAAAGAAATCAATCCAGGACACAGTTAATAAATAGATCACATTTATCGAAAGAAAAAGAGAAAAACATCTATACAAATGCAGAATCTTTTCAAAATGACATAAATGGCTGAAATGGCATTAGGAAATTAGCAATATTGAATTTTATATAACAAACAAGGAAGTATGTAGATGGGAGACTATTTTGTCCCACAAGAACTTCTACATATACTCACCTTACTTAATTATTAGATGTCAGAGTGAACTTTTCTTTATGCCAATAAAGCTTGCATTGCCAACTAAAGCACACAGTACTATTCACATATATACAGTGTATGAGGTATAATATTACACAGAGGTGCGATATATTCAAGGGCTGGTAGAGCATTTTAGAAATCTACATTAATTAATTAAACCTACATTGTGGACAGTAGGTTAACATTACGGAGACTGAAGTTCTCCCTCTTAGGCACGTGTGTACATACACAACCACATGCATTACAGTACACATTCATGTCTGAGGTAATTTTATAAAAATTTCTATTGGTCCATGGGAAGGAAGGAAGGAAGGAAGGAAGGAAGGAAGGAAGGAAGGAAGGAAGGAAGGAAGGAAGGAAGGAAGGAAGGAAGGAAGGAAGGAAGGAAGGAAGCTAGCTAGTCAGGACAAGAGGGCAGGAAGGAAGGAAGGAAGGAAGGAAGGAAGGAAGGAAGTCATTGAGACTGATGGGGGCAGGAGGGACCTGGGCAATTGTGCCCCCATTATTCCCTACAATATCTCCCTATTCAAGACAAAAGGGCTCAAACCTTCTTAATAATTATGAGGTATGCAAAATTCAGTTCTGTTCTGATATATGGCCATTATGAGCAGAGAATTATCATAGTTGAAAAAAAAGAGAGAGAAAAAGAACACTAAAGAAAGGAGGAAAGACATTTAGGCAGCTGGCTCAGAACAAAATCTAATTCTTATTCACATGGATACTATAGATACTAAGAATGACTGAAGAGTCAGATAAGATAATCAAGTAGGCTTTTAGTAACAAATCAAGCTAATTCTGACAATGCTCTTTTTCTCCACAAACATTCTGGTAAACAGATTGTCTGGAAGAAATCCACCAATATTAAGTTTAAAAAAAAAACAACGGAAATAGGTACATCAGATGTCTTCAACTTGGTTCCCTCCAGATGTTTTGGACTAATTCCAAGCAAAGGCCAAGGAATTCCAGATAGACCCAATTGATCTAAAAGGCAGCAGGTTGAGGAAAGAAAAGCTATGTTTTTATTATAAAAGTATATAAGCTCTCACTCACTCTGTATTATGGTGTACTCAGTATTGTGGTACATGGACAATGGGCATGGCTTGGAAGACAGTCATGTTAAATTTAAACTCTGAACCCTCATTTTGCAAATAAATAGCTGCACCAGAAACCAGAAGCTTCTCAGCCATTTGAACATGGGAAAAATGTAGCTGCTGGTCAGATATTTTTAGTGAGAAATAAATATCGTTGTTTAATAATAACTTGCTCAACCTTAAGTGCAAGCTTTGTTCAGCAATGAATGCTTAAGTTTTTAGTCCCATTTTCAGTCTACACTGGCCTAGAGCCTTATACCACAATCTCATGTGCGTTTATATAAAGTTCTACTAAGTTCAATTGGGCTTACTCTCAGATTAATCTCCACAGGTTTACAACTTTAATGTGAGAAAGTTGGACAATAGAGCATAACACCTGGCATTGCACATCCAATGTCATTATTACCAGTATGGTAGAAAGCAGAATCATTATTGTGGAATAAAAATGAATGGAATTTGGATGGGTGTACAATAAAATTTTCCAAGTATATGGATAGGATGTTTTTTAGGAACAGAAAATCACATGAAACAGGTGTGCTGGTTCTTACAGTACACATATTTCAATTATTTACATATCATGTAACTGAAAATCAGCGGGTATTTCTAGATCATACTTGCCAACTAATTCACACATTAATTAAAACAAACACTTTGTCATTTGCAAAAAAACAGAGAAAAAGTATGAAATGTAGTATTTGTAGCGACACAATGAAAAATTATCATTGGCACGAAGAAGTATATTTTCCTCAAAATGTTTGAATCTTCTTTAGTTGAGGAATTGGAGGAAAACAACACCCAATTTTCATCTTGTTATCAGATTGTCTCCTGCATGATGGCTACTCAAGAAACCTGTACAAATCAGGCCTGTCTTTTAACTGTTTTTGTATAAAATTGAAGTTCAAATTTCTTTATACCTTGAAGCTTCTTGAAACAAAGGAAAACAAAAAGAGAAAACTAAGAGAGTTTTTATTCCTGTTAAAAAAAAATACAAAAACCAAAAGACCAAATAATAAGGGCTGTGTATGGCAGTTACAGTATCTACCATAGCAGCTTCAAGTATTTACAATGCTGTGTTTTAATTTAATTTAATTTCTTTACAGAAATGGTACAATGCTTTAGCCAAAGTATTTTCATGACCACTGTTGTCACCCATGATTCAGTAAATATTTTCAGACTGTCTCTCTTCAGCCACTTTCTTTAAGGCACTGCACATATGCTATGGACTCCTTCTCAGTGGAACTTCTTTTACTGGATTGTGCATTTTTCTCTCTCCCTTGCTTGCCCTTCTCTGAGGACTTTGGATTTTATGTATTTCAGATCACTGTTGACACTGGGTCGTCGAGCAAAGGGGGAAATCATGCCATAGGCATCTGTCTCTTTGACCCTATGCATCCTGAAGGACTTTTGGTGGAAAGCATCACCATACTGCACAGAGATTTTCCTATGAAGAGCAGGACTCATTTCATGGGGTAGTTTGGCCATGCTGAAAAGAACATAGAACATCTCGTTCACGTTGGTGTTTTTCTTGGCTGAGACTTCAAAGTATGCACAGTTCTCATCACTGGAGACAAGCTTCTCAGCTTCATCAGAACTCACTTGGCGATAGAGTTCACCATGATCATTCTTGTTACCACAGATCACCATAGGCAGATCCCCCCTTTCCTTGGTTTTGTTCTTCAGACAAGATTTGACTTCAAGGATCTGATTCTGGAGCCTCTTGACCTCATCAAAGGATTCTCTGTTGTCCAAACTGAATACAAGAATAAAAACATCTCCTGCAATATTTCAACAAGAAATAATAAAGGCAGTAGGTTACAATTTTATCATACAGAAATATGTGTTTAAAAACAGCAGACAGCGAAACTATTATAAATTCTATAGTTTTTATGGCAGAATTTGCAGTCTAATGACTTCTATTTGTCAGAGTTCAAAGCCCATAATACCTAATACTTTTCTAATCAAAAGCCATACTACCTAGGAAGGTGAGAGCTAAAGTCTAGCATAACTGGAGAGTGTTAGGGTGGGGGACAGTAGCAATAAAACAAAAACATTCAGGATATTTAAATAAAATAGATATTATTTAAGAATTCACAGAACTAAGGGACCCATTAACGTATAGATGCAGTGCAATGAATTCAGGTTGCAAAGCTTCTATGTCATCAAGGGGAATTTTAACCTTATTTTTTCTGTAGTGGCATCCTTTTCAGTGAAAAATTGAATTGATATTATTACTAATATTATTTTTCTTCTATCCTGTCTAGCTCTAAGAACTAAATGCTGAACAACCTGTGACGTTTAATGCATTCAGTATCTAAAACATTTCTTGCCCAAACTTCCAATGTTTTCTTCAAGTTCCATTTTTACTTTTTACAATTTTCCATATATCAGTCTCTCTATATTGCTCCCTTGCTATTGTTTGGCATCTAAATTTCATAAATTCTAACAGCAAACTATCTGACTGTGGTTGCTGTTTTATATATTCTGTAAAAAATGATGATGCATAGTATTGTCCAATCGCAATGCTTTATGTAATGATTGATGCAGATAAGCCTGAAAAAGGAAATAGTTGCTCTGTGATCCACTTATATTAAATATAAGATTGAATCAGTTTGTTTCAATTTATTATGCATGTCCAAAAAGGGACGCGGTGGCTCAGTGGCTAAGACGCTGAGCTTGTCGATCGAAAGATTGGCAGTTCAGCGGTTCGAATACCTAGTGCCGCGTAACGGGGTAAGCTCCTGTTACTTGTCCCAGCTTCTGCCAACCTAGCAGTTCGAAAGCACGTAAAAAATGCAAGTAGAAAAATAGGGACCACCTTTGGTGGGAAGGTAACAGTGTTCCGTGCATCTTTGGTGTTTAGTCATGCCAGCCACATGACCATGGAGACGTCTTCGGACAGCGCTGGCTCTTCGGCTTTGAAACGGAGATGAGCATCGCCCCCTACAGTCAGGAACGACTAGCACATATATGCGAGGGAACCTTTACCTTTACCTTATTTTTAGCCAATCCTAATACACATAGTTTTTTTTACTTAAAACCATTTGTTTAGAGACTATCCAAAGTTACAACGGAACTGAAAAAAGTGACTTATGATAGTTTTTCACACTTATTACTATTTCACCATTCCCATGGTCACATGATCAAAATTTTGACATTTGGCAACTGGCACACATTTATGACAAGTGCAGTGTCCCAGTGTCATGTGACCACCTTTTGCAACCTTCTGACAAGTCAATGGGGAAGCCAGATTCACTTAACAACTGTGTTACTAACTTAACAACTGCAGTGATTCACCCAACAGCTGTGGCAAAAAAAGGGTTATTAAATGTCACTTAACAACTGTCTGGCTTAGCAGTGGAAATTTTGGGCTCAATTGTGGTTACGAGTCAAGGACTATTTCTATATAAATATCAAAGAATCAATAGCTGTGAATGGAAAAGTCCATTTCAGATGCATTGTTGGGCTCACATACCAAAGATCATTGGTGGGCTCACATGCAACCAAAGATGGTTTTGTCCTCTTTGAACAATAGACATCAATGTTATCTCACATGCTGCACTAGTTTGAATTTTCAGAGCAGCTTGTCATGCCACAAGAGTTTGATTGTCCAAGAAAACCAAGGCCAAAGTCTTCTTGTCCAAAAGCATCTGACTTAGTCTTTGGGAAATTGGTGGTTGCCTCTTAAAGACAGGATTTAGACTTAACACGGGGCAAAAGCCTTTTCCTTTTAACTTTGGATTTTCCCAAGCATCCTCAGCCTGCTTCTTCTCCCAAAAAGTGATCAGCCCTGACTATGACAAACCTAACTTGCCACTCTTAAGCCTCACATGTATGTTTCTAACCTGTGAGAATGGAGAGCCTCCTCATGGCAGGAAATGGATGATTCCCAGATGTATCCAAGATATCCAGCTGATACATGTCGCCTCGAATGTTGTAAACTTTGCGATGGAAATCCTCAATGGTGGGTGTGTATTGGTCATCAAAGCGGCCATTGAGAAACCGAGAGACAATGGAACTCTTGCCCACCCTGGAGGCTCCCAATACAACCATCCGGTAGGAATTCTTGGCTGGCACATTCAAGGTGCAGTTCCCACTGGACATAGTCTTCATCATTGCTCAGATCTGAAAAGATGTAAAAAAGAAACAATTGTTACCAATGATAGCGAAAATAACAGTGCCATCCGAGTAATACAGTGGAACAAAAATTAACTATAAACAACTATAAACAATGGCATGACAATGTAGCAACAATGGTGCATTGGAATATCTGCAAGAAATACCATTTACCTACAAAGTAAGAACTGGTGGACCACAAAATAGACAAAGTAATAGAAAATGAACAAACTAGAGTACTCTGGGGCTTTAGAAGTTAAACAGACAAGCACCTCCCATATAACACCCCAGACATAACAATTGTTGATAAGAAAAGACAAAAAAAGTCTGGATAGTGGACAGTGCCTGGAGACAGCAGAACAAAAGAGAAAGAACTAGAGAAAATAACAAAATGGAAAGAGCAGAAATTTAACGATTATGGCAAACAAAAGATAGGATAGTATCAATAGTAATTGCCTCCTTTGGTACAATCCAAAATATCTGGAGCATCACCTGAACACCTTCAGCATTGACAAAATCACCATCAGTAAACTGCAAAATGCAGCTTTACTTGGAACAGCTTACAGCTTACAGCTTACATCACTGGAGGTTTTCAAGAAGAGTTTGGTCAGCCATTTGTCTGGAATGGTATAAGGTCTTCTGCTTGAGCAGGGGTTGGCTTAGAAGACCTCTAAGATTCCTTCCAATCTTATTGTTTTATGTTTAAGTTCTGTCCTGCAATGATACTTTTAGTACCATCAAACAATAACATTTATCTATCCTAGGTCTTTGGGAAAGACTTGATAGGTGGATGAAAATGTCAAAGCCAGTCTAAACATCTGGGTGACTGGGTGACCAAACATCCTCATCATAATAATGCTTTTCAATGACAGTGAAATCCAATATTATCTTTTTGCAGATAATAGGTATCTTTGGATGCTTTATTTTGACAAATATCTTTCAGCTAAGAATCCTGGAGAAGGTATATTGTGTGGGAAAGGCAAACACATGGAGTAACACCAATGCATACAGCACTAGTGGTTAATGGTGGACTAACTGTAGCTTAATTGTGGCTTATAGTAGTTAAATGTGTAAACTCATGTTTTACCATTTCTAAGTATCAGTAGCAAAACAGTAAACATCACTAGGGGAGGAAAAAGAAATCTTAGCAAATGTCATGTGGGGGAAAGAAAATTCAACTGATGGCTCTATAAGTATTGTTTATTATCCCTGAATAAATCCAGAATGTTATTTAGATATTTTTGGTATAGTATAATACTACGCTTAATGCTATATAAAAATCAGAATATGTAAGGATGGGACAACTTTTGTCATTCTTATTTCAGAGAGTATTCCAGACTACATTAGATTCACAACGTATTGTGAATTAGATTGACTTGGGTTATATAGACTTTCAGGTAATTAAATTTTGTTTAAATCAATTGCATCATCTTCAGCATTTTAAAATGCAATATGAGACAAGAGACAGTCCCTCATTTTGAATGTCATTTCACCAAGTGGGCTTGAATGATGAGTCAGCCAGGAGTATTTTAATATTATGGAAAGGCGTCTGATTACTAGCTATTCATTTATTGTCTTTTTTATTGATAGGGTTGAAAATAATTCTTGTCGTGCCAGACTAATTTAGAACAATTCCATAAGTAGTCACTTTATCAATACAAAATCAGTTCTGGATATCTGCAAAGTTTAACTATGTTCAGAAACTGATTCCTTTCTCCATCAGCTATGGTGTGTCTGGAACTGTAATGCACCCGAAATGCACATGCAAGCTGATCTTCTACTGATGGACCTATTGATTCACTGTATCTCCTGCTCCCTGGACTCAATCCAACCATTGCTTCCTTCCCTCCCCACAGAGGTTCAGGTGTCATAGCTTCCAAAAGACGTGTTACTAATTTAGTGTGATTATATGTCACCAAGTTGTTGTCAACTCTTAGTGACCATATAGATAGATCTTCTCCATGGTGATCCTTAATCTGTCTTTTATTATATGGGTTTTTAAAATGCAAGAAGGTATTGGTAGCCTTGTAGCATCACCACCTCATAACTCCTCAGATTTTTTTTTCATACCACCAGACAAATGCACACAGCATGAAATAAAGATATGGGATGTGGAACAGAGAGAGTCTTTCTTTTGTATGGAATAGTTGAAAGTTGTTTCTTTTATATATGAGCAGAAGAAACTTGGCCCAGGGCACTAATTGAATGATGCTTTTCATACATCAATGGTTGACTGGGGGTGGGGTGTGGGGTATTGATCAGCTGAAGGGATTATCTGCCAGTTCTCAATATTTTGAAATCTGCAGACGTGAAAAAGAACACGTTTATTTCAAACAATTTTGTGAGGGATTGGGAAATAGACATGTACTACGACCATAGGAACTGTATGTGGTATGTTGATTGATTCCAATGCTATGTATATATGCCATCCAACCAGGGGACAGCCAGTTCTGATTCAGTGGCATAACAAATGAAAACTAGTTTGGTGGAGCAATTAAAGTGCTGGGCTAAAAACTGAAAAATTGTGACTTCTATTCCTTTCTTGGCCATAAAAGCTGGCTTGGTGACTTCAGGTCATTTGCTCCCTCTTAGCCCAATCTCTCTCATACGGTTATTGTTGTAAGGAAGATAGATGGAAACATTAAATATATATGCCACCTTCAGCTGACCAAAAATCAAGGTGAGATAAAATCAAAGAAATAAATAATATATTGAAAAGTGATCCTATGCAAAAAAAGCTATGCTATCCTATCCTAAAGACAGAATCAAGAATCTTCAGAGGTTTTCTACTGGGTGAGCATGTCAGGGTTCCAAGTAATAAATCCATAGCAAGCAAGACTCTGAGGCCTGTAGATTCCTCAAAAATACTTTTATTTGGAATTATCATATTGGCACGTATCTGGTGAAAACCGACTCTAAGGTCTCTCGCGGTTTTCACCTAATTAAAAGTAAAAGTTTCCCCACTTTCTTAAAACAAGCAGTCACATGGTCCAATCACAGAATGGTCTGGCAGCCGGGTGACATCACTCCATCTTCCTCCAACCAGATGTGAGAATGTCCTTGGTTCCCAAGAGAAAAATGTTGTTTTGTCTATATGTTCCCCTCTATCTCAATTCCCCCATCCCTATCCCTCAGCTCCAGTGTGGCAACACTGAAGTGGTCAAAATGGCTTCAGTCAGTTCAGCTTCAGGGTTGACACACCAAGGCTGTCCATTCAACAATTGGGGATTTGTCTAAGCAATGATAGTCAACTTATCCTGGTTTACTATTTCTCTTAGTTCCGCCTACCTCTTGGCTCATCTTTGTACCTGCCTACTGCTTAATTGAAACAATTTGACATGGATGGGAAGAGTACAATGCTAAGGTATATTGGTGTTTGTGCATGCTTATTTTCTCCCTCTTTCAACATTTGTGTAGGAAATGTTTCCATAACTCATGTTTACTAATGGGAAGACATGTATGGGTTGTACTGATCAGTCCTAGTTGAATGAGAGCAAAGTATCATTTAGTTAAATCCCTTGAAACAAAAGTGGACATATAGTCATCAGTCCTAAATAGATTTGATTGCACTATTTTAATTGCAAAGAACCCAATCATTGCCATGAATTAGCAATAGCAATAGCACTTAGACTTATATACCGCTTCACAGTGCTTTACAGCCCTCTCTAAGCGGTTAACAGTGTCAGCATATTGCCCGCAACAATCTGGGTCCTCATTTTACCCACCTCGGAAGGATGGAAGGCTGAGTCAACCTTGAGCCTAGTGAGAATCGAACTGCCAAATTGCAGGCAGCCGGCAGTCAGCAGAAGTAGCCTGCAGTGCTGCACTCTAACCACTGTGCCACCGAGGCTCTTTTTTTTCAGGAAACCAATGAGAAGCCATTTAAAGTATTAAATAAAATGGTCTCTTCGATATGGCCTTAAGGAAATAAAGAACCGTGTTTATTAAAGAAATTTTCTTTTGGTCAGAAGCATGTTCATTCAAACAAATATTTCCTAATATTTATTCTTTTGAACCACATTGAAACATACAATTTTTATTTTTGATTTTGAATGTGACCTTTTAAACCTCAATTTTCAATTCAGCTTTTATGGCTTATGGATTGAGTGAAACATTATATGCATTAATTGAATTCCATTACTATGAATAATCCCATGCATTTAGTCATTTCTTTGTTTGCATTGAAGTTATCAATCTGTAGCCACTTTTAGAAAGCTTTGTTGGTTCTTGGCTGATGCTTTTAGAGGAGCAACAGACAGTTCTCTGACTACAGCTTGTGCATCCTCAATGCAACACCAGATTTTATGGTAGATAATTGTAAGGAGAAATTGGGGGATAAACTGACTTCAGGTTAAAACAAAAACATGGCTAATTGCATTTGCCAGTGGTGGCATTTCCATGTCCTCCTACATGCATTTAAATAGTAGCAGTGCCTTTTCCTTCTCATTGCACATTTATTCAAAAATGTGGATAAACCTATTCTCAGTATAGGAGAAATGCTCTCCCTGCTGTGGCCAGTTGCAGCTCTTCAAATCTGAAGGTAGCTTCTTTCTTCAAATTCAAGCTTCTTTGCTGACCGGTTTCTTCTAAAGAAAAAAGTGAACCCTTTCCCCTGAATCTTTTAATAAGGATGACAAGGAATTAGGGCTTAAAGATATAATTTATCTTCCAAATTTCCCAGGCTCCCCAATATTTACAGCACATGCAAAATTCCCATATTACAGGCAGAGAAATTTATTCTAAGGAGTTTCTTTTGTGATGGGTGTATCGACTTGCAGCATCACAGTACTTATACAGCCTTTGAACTTTTTCTTCCTAGCATTTTTCCTGCAAGCGCAGGGTCCATTCTTTTCAGATCAAGGGTTGATCCTTTGTCCCAAAGGTGCTTTTTTTCAAGAGGCAACTGGACTTTCTGGTTTGTTTGGTTTTTTGAAGACGTTTCACTTCTCATCCAAGAAGCTTCTTCAGCTCTGACTGGATGGTGAGGAATGGAAAGATTTATACTCCTTGCAGACAGCTGCATTCTTTTTTTTGCATTTGCATTCTTTTAGCGAATCATTGAGGGCACCTGGAGGTTTATCTATGTTGTCAGGGTCACCTGAATAGTGCAAATGGGTGTGGAGCCTTCTTGGAACTGTTGAAAGGACTGTGTTGTAGACTGGAGATAGATGATGTCTTGCTAAAGAATGCAAATGACCAGCTGTCTGCAAGAAGTATAAATTCTTCCATTCCCCACCATCCAGTCAGAATTGAAGAAGCTTCTTGAACAAAAAGTGAAAGGTCTTCAAAGAAAAACCAGAAAGTTCAGTTGCCTCTTGAAGAAGCACCTTTGGGACAACCATGACCTGGATGACTGAGAATCTCCATAGACATTTGTTAATCCTTTCGTGACTGGCTTGTTGCCTAAGCCTGGTGTTGATATAGCCTTTCATACTGGCTGGAATCATGTGACGAGAATGAAGATGTGGAATGAAAAACCTAGGTGCAGACCAGAGGTGGGTTCCTCCTGGTTTGGACCGGTTCACCCGAACCGGTAGCGACCTGCTGGTGACTTCACGATGACGTCACGGAGCCGGTTCGGTCGGTGCCGGTCTGTGGATGCCGCCATCTTTTTTTTGAATTTTTTTTTTGAATTTTTTTCCAGGTTTTTTTCCTTCTGTGCATGTGCAGAAGCTGAATTTCTGGCACTGCGCATGCGTCGCCATCTTGTTTTTGGCTTTTGGGGGGGGGATTTTTATTTATTTATTTGCACTGCGCGTGCACACGTGTGCAAAGCGTGCGTGCACCCATGAAGCGCAGCCACGTGGCGTGTGAGGAAGCGAACCAGCAGCGAGGTAAGTTAGAACCCACCCCTCGTGCAGACCATCAAATATCTCTAAGGAGTACAGACCAGAAAATGTCAAATAGGCTTGGTAAAACATGTTTATTTGGAAGGAGGTCCCATTTTAGTAGATCTATTCCTCAATCAACATGCTTCTGATTGCAACCTCAGTCCCAATTAAGTCCCAGTGTGCCTAATTTTCTTCTTACAAAGGGCCCTCTCATTGCTCATAAACAAGGTCATCAGATAATTAAAGCTTTTAAAACTAACCATTTAATCACCTTAATCACTTGTCAGCAATCTCTCCTTTACCAAGCTGTTTTCTTATTCAAAAGAAAGAGGCAGTTATGATAACACGGGCTTGATTAGACAGACTCATCAAGATTCCTCAGAATTTAAAAAACTTGGCTTTCTGATCCTAATGGACCAGATGGAGATTTTAGACCCTTTATAGAATAGAATAGAATAGAATAGAATTCTTTATTGGCCAAGTGTGATTGGACACACAAGGAATTTGTCTTGGTGCATATGCTCTCAGTGTTCATAAAAGATAAGTTCGTCAAGAATCATAAGGTACAACACTTAATGATAGTCCGGGTACAAATAAGCAACCAAGTCATAGTAGGAACCAGTCAATATAAATTGTAAGGATACAAGCAACAAAGTTACAGTCATTTGTGGGAGGAGATGGGTGATGGGAACGATAAGAAGATTAATAGTAGTGCAGACTTAGTAAATAGTTGACAAATAAAAATTATTTGTTTAGCAGAGGGATGGCGTTCGGGAAAAAACTGACCTTGTGTCTAGTTGTTCTGGTGTGACGTGCTCTATAGCGTCGTTTG
>QLTV01004237.1:1547852-1568274 GCA_003457575.1 Thermophis baileyi | reverse complement strand
CCCTGTGCTAATTGTACAGGTATCTGATGTGATTCTGCTTATCTTCACCTGCTGCTTCCTGTTTGTTAGTAAGCTTATGATCCACTTACAAGTGTGTTCATGTACTGCTAGCTGGTTTAGCTTAGTTAGAAGAGTGTCTGGAATGATGGTATTGAATGCTGAACTAAAGTCTACAAAGAGGACCCTTGCGTAGGTCTTTGGTGATTCAAGATGTTGTAGGATGTAGTGCAGAGCCATATTAACAGCATCATTTGTCGATCTATTTGCTCGGTATGCAAATTGCAGGGGGTCTAACAGTGGATCCGTGATGGTTTTCAAGTGGGACAGTACTAGCTTTTCAAAGGTTTTCATAACTACAGATGTTAGAGCAACTGGTCTGTAGTCGTTCAGTTCCTTGATGGTGGGCTTCTTCGGCACTGGGATCATAGTAGAGCATTTGAAGCAAGAACGAACATAGCACATCTCTAGCGATTTATTTAAGATTCGGGTGAAGATGGGGGCCAATTGGTCAGCACAGACTTTTAAGCAAGAAGAAGTTATCTTGTCTGGGCCTGGAGCTTTTCCTGGCTTTTGTCTGTGAAATAGGTCTTGCACTTCCTTTTTTATTTAGTCTTTGGCTGTTAGTGTCTTCGCTATAGTTTATTCTTTAAAAATCATTTGCTATCATATCTGTTAGTTTCTAGTGAACATGTAGTGTGTTCCCACATGAAATTTTTGCAAACCCTCATTCATAAATCATTCTTAAGCAACAATTTTGTGATTAGGCAACATCTCTCACAATTCTGTCTGACAGAAAAGATCAAACCCTCAACTAATAATTACAGAACCCAGCTTTTACATTTTTAGATATATGCATCTAAAATGTATTAAATGTACAATTAAAATATAAATATTAGTATCATGCTGATATGCTTATAGGAAAATCATTTTTTAAAGAATACAGTCAATGGCAAACGTAGATTTACCTTCATGTTATTTGTAAATCTATTCATAGGTCTCTCTTAGGATTTCTGCCTTCCAACTATGTTCTTGCATAATGTTTTATCCTATATATTTACAGGAGTGATCAAATTTCTGAATAAAAATATTTGGATCAAATCTTTTTCTTGCTTCCCACTCAGGTTTTTTTTTTTGTATTTTATCTTTGTTTAAATTCACACAGAGAAGGTTTCAGACCTTAAGATTATTGTAACAATTGTTTGTGCCTTGTTTAAAATAGTTAACACATTCATCTAATCCTTTTGATTTGACATGTTCTCTACCTAGATACAAAATACAAACCTTAACAGTATATTCTGCAGAATTGCTGGTTATGTCCTAACCAGCTGTTGATACTTTTATCTTCAGGGTTTGGACCTTTCATTGCTATAAATACATTTCAGCTCAACAGCAATGTCCTGCGTTCATAATTTAAACATTTTGAATCGCCTCATGCAGTTTTTAACCTGCAGTTCTTAAAAATAATAGCCGCAACTTATTCCTTTTGAACATTCCTCTGCTATATGATTTTTAGATGTGGGAAACAAAGCAGTAATGAATGATTTGCCCTAGATCAGTAAAGTCAGTAATGATAATGGCACTTCGCTATTAAACTGAGATTGTCTGATTCCTCCCAGTGTCTAAGCACCAACTGCACTCCTTACTATCTTATGAGGTATAGTATAGACAGTAAAATATCAAATAAAAAATAGAGGGATCCATGCAGAAGGGGAAAAAAAACCTCTTCTTACTACAATTTAATTAGCATTGCTTTGCATTCATTTTGGCTGTCCAATTCCATTTGCTCTGTTACTGATTCCAAAAGAGCACCCTACCTACTACAAAAGCAATTCAGATCCTTCAGCACATTGACTGCTGCAGCCTTTTTGTGTGGTCTCTCAAAAGTCCAATAAAAAAATGAGAAGCCATACTTGAAGATAGCTTAGTCTATGCCTATGCCCACCATGCCTATCCTCCCATTTCTCACCTCTCTGCTTTTCTGCTTTTCTGATTAAGTGATTCAGTTAATGTTTGGGCGGCTGTGTATGCATTTGTGATGCATTGAAGAGGTAAAGGAAGAATGCTTGAGTATTTAATTGCTACAACAAGTTTAACTTCTGTTTTTTTCCCCTGCTTCTATTTTTAATTCCATTACTTTACTTTTAATGGCAACTTTAACCTTTGCCACAAGTTCAATGCCAGTATTTTCTTCCAAACACTTCAGCTAGTTTTCTAGGAAACATGAAGATGATGATGCAAAAAGAGAAGAATTCTCAGTTGAGTTACTCAGTGAGCCAGTAGATAGTTGGTTTACTTTCTAAAACAAGTGCCCATTTCTCCTTTTTTGTGGAACCTTTATTCATCTCTTTATTCCATTTAATTCATAATAACGGAAATAACTGACCCACTATTATGGGTCCTTAGGTAACATATTTTCCAGTTTTATTTATTGTGCCTTTAATCTACAGTAGTTCTGAACCCTTAATGGTTTTAGTACAGGGGTGAAATGCTCCCGGTTCGCTCGTACCTGTCGGTCGCCATAGAGCCGGTCGCCAAGGTAGCGCGAGGCGCCGCCCACCCGCCCGGACACCGCCATTTGGGTTCTTTTACCCTCTGCGCATGCGCAAAGCATTCTGTGCATTCGCAGAGGGTAAAAGAACCCAAATGGCGGCGTCCGGGCGGGTGGGCGGCGCCTCGCACTACCTTGGCGACCGGCTCTACGGCGACCGACAGGTACGAGCGAACCGGGAGCATTTCACCACTGTTTTAGTACCATATCTTGATTCTATGTCTACAGTCAAAGTGTAGTGGGAAGCAGCAGTGGTGAAATCCAAATTTTTTTACTACCGGTTCTGTAGGCGTGGCTTGGTGGGTGTGGTGTGGCTTGGTGGGGGTGGCAGGGGAAGGATACTGCAAAATCCCCATTCCCTCCCCACTCCTGGGGGAAGGATATTGCAAAATCTCCATTCCCACCCCACTCTGGAGCCAGCCAGAGGTGGTATTTGCCGGTTCTCCGAACTACTCAAAATTTCCGCTACCGGTTCTCCAGAACCTGTCAGAACCTGCTGGATTTCACCCCTGGGAAGCAGTTATCTTCTCAATAGCATGCATCCATAAAATGGTGGTACTAAAACACACACAATGAGAATAAAAGTGACCCATCCAAAACCGACATGTAGAGAGACGGAAAGCCTGAAAAGAGAGTGGGTTCGCATTGAGCCCAAATAGCTGGCTTTCCCTTCCTTAGGACTATTGCTCTGCCACGAGCATCCAAAGCAAACAAATGCACAGTATTTACAGGAGGAATTGTAATTGCAAGCCCCTGTTCTTTCCCTCTTTTTTGTCATTCCTGAATGGTTAAGTTATGAACCCAGCAACAAATTTTGCAAATCTAAATTCATTCTCTCTCTCTCTCTCTCTCTCTCTCTCTCTCTCTCTCTCTCTCTCACACACACACACACACACACACACACACACACACACACACACACACACACACACACACACACACACACTCTCCTTACTTAGAAAGTCTTTAAATGTCTTCGTTTTGAAACATTCATTACTGCTGGGAGCTATTGTTCCAAGGTATAATAAAGATACAAAGCTCATCACTTACCTTTTCCTTCCTTCAGAAGGGAAATCTTTGATTCAGGTGCAGCCAGTAGCCTTGGTTCAGAGGACTGAATTAGCAGCTGCAGCCGCTGCAGCTGCAGTCGGAGCCAGATGCTTCTTGTCCAAGTCACTCGCTTCTTTACCCCAATCCACCCACACCCAACACACCCTCACCAGGCTCCCGGGAGGGAAGGGCAACTGTGCCTCAGTGGCTGTCCTATGCTGAATCAGGAGACACACATGGCCAAAAGTTTGTTCTTCAGGAATCAGCACTCTGCCCCTTTGTCTTCTGGACTCAGAGAAAGAATGCTTGATTGGGGTCTCTTGTGCAGAAGACCTACCCACTCATCTTAGTTCACTCCAAAATAGAGCTGTCAGTCTCCTCCTTGCAGAGTTGTTGCTTTGTAACTTCAAATCCAGAAGGTTGACTTGAGAGTTCTGCTGTGACACCTACCCATAGAAACTGGTCGATGCATCTCCCTGACCTCTGCCTCCCTCTTGTGCAGATTTCCAAGAGGGAAATGGAAGAGCAAAAGGGCTGAAACTAATAATATAAATAACAGGAAAATAATCACAATAGCACAAAAGCCTCAATCCAAAGTCCTTGCTTTTATAAAAATTAACATACTTTTTTTTTTTAAAAATGCTAAGATGTCTTCTGCCTTTCAGTACATGAAGTGATGCATTTGCGTCTGTGATACAGTTGCCTTCTGTCTCCTCTTCTCCCTTTCAGCTGCTGGTGAACTTCACATTTCTTCCTGTAGCTAATCAGTTCACTCCTCTCTTGAAGATAGTCAGTGTCAGTTGTTGTTAAGGGACAGTTGCCAAGAGGGTGGGAGGATCTTGTGGAAGGAGCAGTAGGAGACTTTGTGTCAAAACGAAGTTTTTTTTTTCTTAATAAAATGGAGATTCTTCTTTCCTCCCTGTTTATCCCAAAGAGGGACTAAATAGCTATCGTAATGATCTCTTATATGGTTGCTTGCTTTCTGAACAGCCAAAATTCCTCTGCCGCAGTACTCAAGTTCAAAAAGCAAAATAAGCAATAGATCAGTATGGCTCCGGATTTTATTTCAGCCTACAAATTCAGATAACATCTCTCTCCTCTAGTGTTTTCCTGCTAAAGGGAATCAAACTGACTGCTGAGCCTAATAAGGACATGCTGTTGTTAAAAGCTGTGATTTGTCTTTTGACCCAGCCAATCTCCTTCAATATTAAATCAGAATTGGGTACTACTTATATCATTCTGCTGATAATTTATGAATAGAGTTAGATTAGGCTGAGAATCAGAAATAGCTTGGAATTTCATTTCCAGCCTAGTTCCCTTCTGAGGAATCCATGCAACTTATTACCATGGTCGGCCTGAATCTTATAGGTAATAAGGTGCTGGGGTGGAATGCTGAGCTCAAGCCTTGGGAGGAACCTATCAGGCGTACGAAGTCACGCCAGAACTTGGCGGTGAACTGCTGAGCCTCTGCCTCTCTCGCCGCTCCGGCCACCGCCTCTTTCGCCGCTCTGGCAGCAACTCCCTCCCCAGGTATGGCGAGCCCCGGGACAGGGCTCGACAGTGGAACCTCTGGTCACAACCATAATTCGTTCCATAACTTTGGTCGCAAACTGATTTGGTTCTGACCCGAACCTAATTTTGGAAATTTGGCGCTTACAAAAAAAAATGGCGCAGAAGGGGAAATCGGCCACGAGAAAAAATGTGAATTTTTTGGTCGGAACCCGATTTGGTTGTGGTCAGAAGCGTTCATGACCAGAGGTTCTACTGTATTGTGGAGTTGGTCAACACATTTCCATAGAAATCATCCAAATCTGTAGCGGACAATATAGCATGAATAGCCAGAAGCAACACCAGTTGATATTCTGCTGAAGTATTTCAATGGAAGCTGAATGACACATGGAGGCATAGAAGATGAACAGAGGGGGCTTCTATTTTCTTGTTAATAAATTTCTGCTTTAAATGTTAAACTTTAAGCCATCTTAGCTTTTCCATTTTAATTTTGATTCCATGTAATAATGGAGGAACCTGGAAATGGAAAAGCAAAACTACATCAAAGGTAAAAAAAAATGATAGCAATTTAAACTTACTCTAATCTTCCCAAAAAATTAGTACAGATGAATAAACCCTGATCAGACATCAGAACTTTAGGATAAACATAAAACAGAGATACATTCCACACCATCAAATTACGCAATGAAGAGCTGCTTTATACAGAAATCAGAAGTGATGTCAAAAAAGTTCACGCCACTAAGACAATCTATAGATTACTGAGCTGTGAAAACTAGTTCTCTTATTTGAAAATAAGGAATCATAGAGGACTGTATTAATGTGAAGAAATGCATTTTTGAGATAGTTGCAGGGTAGAATAACACATCTATTTCTCCAATTTAGCTAAAATAAATAGTCTTTTGAATCAGGCTTGACTCCAAGAAATGTGTGCATATACTTTTCTGCTACCACATAGAAGTAATTGGATTTTTCTTCCTTTTAGTTCCAATCTACCCTGCACCTTGGGATTTTCTGCTGGCCTCTCATACAAGTACTAATAAAATGCAACTCTGTTTTCTTTTTTAAAGTTCAACCAAGACCAAGAAGCAACTACCTGAAGAAAAGAAATAAACCATGCTAAAATAAAAGTCAGATTTATTTATGACCTAACCCAGTTTACGTAATCTGAACTGGGAAATTGGAATGGCTGACTTGGAGGAGTACAGGTTTTTTTTTAATCCACCAGGAAAATGGGAGATCATCAGCGCAGACAACTGATTGGCATTTCCCCTACTGTTCCCTCTGAGATTAGGAGAATGTGAGCTGTGAAGGTGCCAGAATATATGATCTATCTGAAGCACAAAGCAAAAAGTGCTTTTTCTGGCAGTGATTAAGAAGCAAGCTTGTTTTTTAAACAATTGCTTTATTCTAACTCATATGATTTTTATCCTATCCTGTTAGTTGACACAAAATTAAAATATACTGTAAGTAGAAACATATAAGAATAAAATAAAAAAAAATTGTTAATATGATTTTAGATAATTATGCATTAGAGTATATATTTTTTAGCTATAGAGCCATATTATTACAATAACAGCTCTATTGATAAGAGTTACTCTTCCTTATGAATTCATCTATAAAGCTATTATTATAATAAGAAAATTAGCTTGAAACTCTGGTTTGCAATTCAGCACTGTTAAAATGAAGTTTAACACAGATGCCAATCTACATGACAGAGAAGGTCAGTTCATAGACTGGATAAATTGTAATGTGGGTTTGTTTGGTTTTTGCTTAGTGTACCTTTTGAATTTAGCCACAGTAGATACAGTATATCATGATTTATAACTTAGCATATAGCATGAACCAGCTAATTTTGGTTATACTCAGAAGGCAACAGTTAGTCAATCTATGACTTAACCTCATGTGTGAATCTTGTTATAAAATTGAAAAGGGGGAAAAGGAAGAATTCAGTAAGAAAGCCCAATTCATTTTTGATACTGGAAGATAAGATTGGGGAAAAAATGTTTTAATACAGGTGAATTTCATCAACAACTCTATATGTCTATAGAAATATAGAAGAACAGCCCTCCATTCTTGACAGGTAAATTTGTATTCCTCTCTTTAAAATATGATATGACTTTATTATTCTCAGTGAACACTAAGCCTCAGATAGAAGAATGTCTGTCTGTATGTGTACTTTTATGTGTGTATATATATGAATGATGTTTAGGCCATTTGTTCTATGCAACAGTACTGAATGGAACAGAATTCATCTTATCATTTGACAGATGGAGAACTAATTTCAAGGTGGCTGGTTCCAGGCATTACTTAGCAAACATCTAAAATGGATGCATGAGTGACTCAGCATACTGTATTTGCTTTTCTTGGCAAGATATGTGAGTCTTATCTGCACACAATTCTCTCCATCAAAGAGATATGTCAGTTCTTTTTTGGAAGTTTTGCCAGAAGCACGAGGGACAGAGGAATGAAGAGTTTATCCTTTCCCCTGTGTTGTTTTGACTGCTCTAGCAACAGAGCTGGAAAATAAAACTCATAAATCTTTCTTTGTTTGACGTCTAAATGGCTTCAGAGGCAACAATGAGAAAAATTATAAGTTATGGCTGAGCATGAATTTGAAGCAAACCTACTTCAAGCAGATTTGAAGATCAAGGAAAGTATGATTCAAGTGATTGAAAATGATCTTAATAGTCTCACATTGCCTAGTACAGTCCTTTTGTTAAGAACATTGATTTCTTTTGAATGACTAAGAAATATCTTGAAAAATACTTTTATTCCCCCTTTCTTCCAGATGAGGACACTGTGTTCTCACTAGCTATGTGAAAATAAGCTGTGGTTTGCAGAAGAATATGCTCATGTATCATATAAACCAGGGGTCCTCAAACTTTTTAAACAGGGGGCCAATTCACGGTCCCTCAGACTGTTGGGGGGCCGAACCAGCTGGCGTGGCTAGGTGGTCATGTGACTGGGTGGGTGTGGCTAGGTGGTCATGCGACTGGGTGGGTGTGGCTAGGTGGTCATGTGACTGGGTGGGTGTGGCTAGGTGGTCATGTGACTGGGTGGGCGTGGCCAATTTAGCAGTCCATTTTGCCAATTTAGCAGTCCATTAAACAATACACACAAATTAAACTTTAATTTGTTTTGCTCCTGGGGGTGTTTTATTTGCTTTTGTTTGCATGTTGCTCTTTTGGTTGACTTTTCTTTTTACTAGATCGTTTTTTAAGTTGTTTAGGAGTCTAGTGGTCCACTTCAGGAAACTTGGTTTTGCAGCAATTTTTCTCAGCCCCAAAGAGCTTACAATCAACAAATAGAACAAACCTGGGAAGGCATTGCGTCTCCTTGTTTTGGGTGGTGGGAGGCAAGGGACTCAGCCCAAGAGCTGGGCCTCCTTAGAGAGGCAAAGGAGAAGGTTTATGTCTACACCAGAACCTGGAAACAGGCACTCCTCAGCAGCAACCTCCTGCATACTTGGGACTGTTCCCCAGCCAAGTCCCCCAACCAGCACTGGCTCCTTTTGCTCTCCCTCCACTGCTGCTCAGTGCCAGAACAGACAAGAAGGGAAAGGGGTGCTTCTCCTCTGGGCTTGATTCCTCTGCCCCCTCCCCAATAGCTCCCTTGCCAAGATTGTGGCTGAAGCAGCAGCCATGAGACCCAAGCAAGCCCCTTCTGGCACAACAAGGGCCCCCTCTGCCTTCCTGGGCTGAGCTAGACTACCAAGTATAGTAGCCTGCCTGCCCCCTTAATTGGTGGGGGAAGGGAAAATGAGGAATTACTAGACTGGCCTGCCTTCCCAGAAAGCGCTGCCTCTCTCTCCCCCTCCCCGCCCCAATTTGGCTATTGAAATTAAGGCTGGCTTCCCCTCAGCCCCGCTCTTGATCGGGGAGCCCATAGCCTCAATCTGAAACCTAGGAAGAGGGATAGGGGAGCATGGGACATGTGCTCGCATTTTCCAATTAAGAAAACTTAAAATCTACAATGCTGCTTTTTCAGAATGCTGCGCCAAAACCCTTTTCTTGAGCAGGGAGGAGGAAAACCACCTTTAAGGCAGGGCTCCTGCTCCCGCTGTCACCGTACAAGCCCATCCACAGCAGAGGCGCCATCTACAGGGCCAGAGGTTGGGGGGGGGTTTCCTGCTGGTGACATTGCCTCGCTGCCACCTGACAGGCAAAGTAGGGGCGACAGGCCCTCTTTATCATGAGGGCCTCCTGGAAGGGATCTTGCCACTCCAGCTCCCCCTCGGCATGCTTCCCAGGGGCAAATATTATAATTAAACTTTGCCACCAGAACTGGGCAGCGAAGGGTGAGCATCCCGAGCAAGGCTTGGAGCAGCAGTGGCGGCATTCAGGGCAGAGGATTCGGCTGGTGTGAGGCGCTTTGGGGAAGAGCCAGGGAGCATTCTGGGAAGCCTCGCTAACCCCCCCTCACAGCTGCCGTCCTGTCCAAAGTTCCGCTGCAAGCATCTCAAGCAAGATTATTATTATTATTATTATTATTATTATTATTATTATTATTATTATTATTATTTATTAAATTTGTATGCCGCCCAACTCCCAAGGGACTCTGGGCGGCTCACAACAATATAAAAAACTATTAAAAGAAAACATAACAAAAACATTTAAAAACAGATTTAAAACTATTAAAAGAAAACATAACAAAAACATTTTAAAAAAGATTCGGCGATGTGCTTCAGGGAAGACCCAGGGAGGCTTCTGACGCCGCCGTCTTCCGCGTGCTCCCCTCCCTCCCCACGCATCAGTCCACCCACTGCTGGCCAGGCCAGGTGGCATTCCGGGAAGCTTCGCTATCCCCCCCGCCACTGTCTTGTCCGAAATGCTGCCACGAGCGTCCCAAGCACGATTTGGCAAGACACTTCAGGGAAGACCCAGGGAGGCTTCTGACACCGCCTTCCATGCACTCCCCTCCCTCCCTGCGCGTGTCAGTCCAGCCACCGGCCAGGCCAGGTGGCATTCTGGGAAGCCTCGTTACTCCCCCCCCCCCGCCACTGCTGTGCTCTCCCAAGCAAGGTGGGGAGCGGCGGCGGCGGCATTCAGGCCAGGGGATTCAGCAGTTGCAAGGCGCTTCAGGGAAGAGCCAGGGAGGGTTCTGATGCCGCTGTCTCCCACGCACTCCCTTCCCTCCCCGCCGCCAACCTGGCCACAGTCTCAAAGATCGGGAGCGCCGCGCAGGAAGAGAAAAGGCAGCAAAACTTGCAAGATCAGAGATAGGAGAGCAAAGCAAGCGAGTGAACCTTCAGCCTGTCGGCTGGCCTCTTTATTCCTCATCTCTGCTAGTGGCTGCCCCCTTCTCCCTCTCCCTCCTCCCTCCTGGGCGATCCAGTGTGAAAAACAGGGGGGCTGCTAGCAAAGAGGAGAGAGTGCGGGGTTGATGCTTCTGTGACGAGGGGAGCCGGAAAGTGTCTGGGTCTCACCCAGCCTCTCTTCCTCTCGCAGCCACGTGTGCTGCCGCTGCTGTTCCAGAGGGCTTTCCTTGGGAGCGAGGGGGAATAAAGAGGCCAGCCGACAGGCCGAAGGTTCACTTGCTTGCTTTGTTCTCCTGTCTCTGCTCTTGCAAGTTTTGCTGCCTTTTCTCTTCCCATGCAGTCCTCCCAATCTTTGAGACTGCGGCCAGAGTGGCAGCGGGGAGGGGAGCGCGTGGCAGATGGCAGCATCAGAGCCCTCCCTGGCTCTTAGTCACCCTGGCCTAAGCAGGCGATCCTGTGTGAAGCTGTTGGGCAATCCCATGTGAAGAAGGGGGCAGCTGCTAGAAGAGAGGTCCTGAAGTTGGTTCATTTCTGGGACAAGGGGAGCCAGATGCAGCTGCTCACCCACCCACCCTCCAGCCTGGGAGCACGTGGCTGCACCAGCAGCAACACCCCTTCGCCTGTGGGTCCTCCCCTGCCAACCCACGCCATTCGGCCTTACCTTTGAGGAAGCAGCGGTGTGGTGAGCATTGAACTGTTGAAATGAGCAGAAGTGAGAAGTGTGGCTGGACAGTGGAAGATAAGGGCGACAGCTGGAAGAGGGGTGATGTGGGCGGTGCAGCCTTGCGGTAGGCAAAGCACCTCCTTCCCAGGGCGCCCGTCAGCCGGGAAAAGCCAGCCACGCAGGGAGTGGCTGGAAGGAGAGGGTTGAGGAGTGAGGGGCGGGCCAGATAAATTGGGTCAGTGGGCCGCATCCGGCCCGTGGGCCGTAGTTTGAGGATGCCTGATATAAACCATGCAATAAATCAGGTTTAAGCAAAACATATATTAAGAGTATGATGTGACTGTTCTCAGGAATTAAACTGAGACAGAAAAAACTGAATGGTGACAACTTCTCTTAATATCTTATATAGACTATTGGACTATTTTAAAATATGCTTCCAGACAGAAGTTCATCAAGCAGATTGAAAGAAAGTGTGTGACCACTAGTAAAAATCCTTTTTAATATAAATATAATTTTTATTAAGAATCTTGATTACAGTAGTAAAAACTAATATAAACTAAACTTAGAGAAAGAGAAGAGAAAAAAGAATCATGCGTGCAAAAAAAAAGCTAGTAGAAAAAGAAAGAATATAATAAAGAAAATATATATATATAAAGGGACTTCCAACCTTCATCACAAATATAAACAAATTTAGAACTCTACAGCCCCTATAGAATTACAGATATCTTTTCACCCCATAGCAATCCCTTATCTTTAAGCAAATCCATAAAATCAACAATCAACAGAAAGTCCATAAAAGATTGCCAGAAGTAACAACAGATCTTGTTTTAATCTTGATCAAATAAACCCACTTTATTTTACCTTGCCTTCCTTTCCTCCTTTTCTTCCTGTTGTTTCTTCTTTTTCTTTTTTTCTTTTTTCAGTTTGTATTAATTATTATTGTTGTAATTATAATCTTTAGTAAAATTACTATTTTTTTTCAATTCTGTTATCAGCAAAAGATCCATAAAGGGTTGCCAGAAGTAACAACATATCTTGTTTTAACCTTTATCAAATAAAGCATTATCTGAATCTTCCCTTCTTTTACTTGCAAGGGTCTTAATCTTTAATTCAATCAGATATTGTTTATATTTGATATTATTTTTAACTTCTAATATTCTTTCCTTTTACTTCTAACAATCTTAAACATTAATTCAATCAAATATTGCTGTAGGATTTGATTTCTCTTCAATTCTTTATCCCATCGCACAGACTTTGTCAAGGTTTTAAGAACCTTCTTTTTGTAGAACCAATAAGAAAATATTTTCCAAGTTATTCCCTTGGTTTATCATTTGTATTTTCCATTTAATTTTTAAAACTTCAGCCAGTTTCTTTTGTATATCCAATAAAAAGTGCTTTTCAAAATTATTCTCTTGGTCTCTCATTTGTAGTTCCACATTCTGTACTTTCTCTATTATTTTCAGATAAAATTTGTTCCATAGCTTCATTAACATCTTTTAGACATAGAAGCAGCATCATTTCTGATGGTGTTGATATTACAGTTACTAACTTCTGGCTTCATTATTCAAAGTTCTCCTTTAATATTTCTGATGTTATAATGCTTTGTTTCATTTTGTAAGTCCAAGTATTATGTATTTATTTTATCAAATTTCTACAATGCCCATATCATCTAAGTGATTCTGGGTGGTTTACAAATAAAAAACATACAGCAATGTAAAAAATAAAAATAAAAATAGAGTTAAAATAGAATCAAAACCATATAATTAGTGGTTAGAAATTTAAAGGTTAAAAGGTTAAAGAGCTTAGGGGAGTGCCTTCAGGGTTGCATATCACTCTTAGACACCCCTCCATGCCAATTGGCAGAGCCAGATTCTTATGCTTTTCTAGAAAGCCAGAAGGCCTCACCTCTGAAGTTAAGATGTTCCACAGGATGGGGACAATAGATCTCTTCCTAAATTTTGCCAGTCAAAATCTTTAACTGAGGGGGTCTATCATGTACCCTTTCTGCCTGTCTGACCAAGTGGGATGGGTTAACATCAGGCTTGTACTTTTTTTTCTTCTGCTGTCCGGTGTCTAAAATCATCAGTTATTTTTTGTTATGACTTGCAATTGCCAGGATATCTAAAAATCCATTGCCCATGAGAAGTTATTTATTTTTATAGCTAATTCCATCTTTTATAATAAAAACCAACATTTTAAATTTATCTGCACCATTAATCCATTTATAATTTTCTTAGCTCAAAATCTTATTTAGCCTTTTGTTGGTCTAGTGGTTAACACATTAAGCTAAAAACTGGGAGACTGTGAGTTGAAGTCTGGCCTTAGCCATGAAAGCTAGCTGAGTGACCTTGGGCCAGTGACTCTTTCTCAGCCCAACTCACCTCCCACGGTTATTGTTTTGGGGAAAATAGGAGGAAGAAGGAGCATTAGATATGTTTGCTGCCCTGAGTTGTTTATAAAAACAATAAAGGCAGGATATAAAATAAATATTTTTCTCCTTTTCTTGACAATTGAAGATAAAACTCACCCAATGACTTTTATTATTATTATTTTTTTTATTGTTAGATTATATTTATTAAAGAGAGAAACCTAAAGAAAGAGAAGCAGCTACCTGCAACAAGCAAGGATCTATAAGAAAATCTGCTGAGTTATTTCACACTGAGCCCCATGAAAGAAAGCATACATTACAGCAAGGGAATTAAGGCACAAAATAAGAGAAAGAGAAGGAAATACAGCTAAATGTAGTTTACCCCAAATTACTCATCTTTACCAATCCATACATTTGTCTTTGAAAACAGTCTTTGTTATCACAGTGCCTATGCCCCATGTCATATATTTACTTTTTCTCTCCTCTTTTTTTGAGGATCCCATCAATTTCACCTAACTTTCTCTCAATCCATTCACTTCATGCATTTGTTTTATGCCTTTTCTTGATTCAGTCTCTCAATCCACTGCAATTTAATATTGATCATTCTTGCATTAAATCTTTAATGCATGTATCATTCTAAAAGGTCGCTGATAGCTTTAAGACAGTTAATAGACCATTTTCAAAAGTGATTAAAAACTTAGTGTTAAAATTTTTTGCCGTGGTTGTGAGCAACATGGCTAATCTCTTCATCTCCCAGCATTCAAACCTGTGGAAAACCACTCTCCTGCTCTCTGGAGCACAGGTGGATGTTCTCTTGTCCTCTTCTTATCTGGAGAGGTTCCAAGAAACTGATCTACTGACTTGATAGTAGACAGTGCTTTTGCAGAGTTTTGTTCAATCCACCCTACCTACCTCTTCTGGAAGTCTATCTCCAGTAGAAGTCCTGGGGAGCTCATCTCTGTTGTTTGGTTCCCTTTTATCTAACTGTCTTCTGTACAACCATGTCACCTATTGGCATCTATACTACTGAGAACAAGGCTAATCTGCTTGTCTCCTAAGTTAAATTAAAAATGAGAGTCTGGCCAAGCTGGAGGAGGAGGAGAAGACAAGACATCAAGGTGGAATTGTTGACACTGGAAACAGTGGTTGCCCAATTTATATAATAGCCCTGTGTACCTCCAGTTAGATAAAACCTGGGCACCTGTAAGTAAACCCAAATGTGACAAAATGCCTATAAGCTTACAGTGACTTCCTTTTACAGTGAACCAAATTTCTCAAACTTCTCATTTTTGAAGTGTGATGGAAAGTGCACCTGGAGAAGTAGGGGAGAGGAGTTTTGGCAGCCAGAGCTTGCCTAGGCAGGAGGGAGTACATGCCATCAGAGAGAATCCTAAACCATGCACAATTCCTAGCTGGAT
This sequence comes from Thermophis baileyi, assembly GCA_003457575.1. NCBI lineage: Eukaryota > Metazoa > Chordata > Lepidosauria > Squamata > Dipsadidae > Thermophis > Thermophis baileyi. The sequence continues at coordinate 1,553,460 of QLTV01004237.1, read as the reverse complement.
GGCAGGGGGCGGAGAGGTTCAGGGTAACTATAACATAGAATCTCTCAGGATAAATTAAGTACTTTAGAAGTTTATAGCTTCAGTTTGACAAGATTCAATTTATCCATTAGGGGTAAGCATATAAAGGACTGTATTTGATTGGATTTCACTATGTTATCTTTGGGTATGGACCTGACAAATAGGATAAATTGTACTGCAGTACTGCAGGCTACTTCAGCTGACTGTTCAGCAGTTCAGCGGTTCAAATCTCACCGGCTCAAGGTTGACTCAGCCTTCCATCCTTCTGAGGTGGGTAAAATGAGGACCCAGATTGTTGGGGGCAATATGCTGACTCTGTGAACCGCTTAGAGAGTGCTGTAAAGCACTGTAAAGCGGTATATAAGTCTAAGTGCTATTGCTATTGCTATTGCTATAAGGTTAAGAAACTTATTCCATTTCTTCAAAAGTTCAAAAGTAATGATAATCTTTCAGGAATAAGGTTAAATGTTGTGGGATGGATAGATATTCTTTAACCCTTGATGCTCCACTATAGCAGTGGATTAAATGTAAACTGTATAGTAATAATTCACTTGGAATTTGGTAGTGCAATTGTATGCGTGATGATTTGAATGGTCCCATTTAATTCAATGAGATCTATTTCCAAGTAGATGGACTTTGGAAGATCAAACTGCAGTCTCAATTTTGTCACATGTATGTTGAATCATTATTAATACCTACTGGGTTGGATCTGCAAATAAATCTTCTTTAGGCCTCTGATTCAAAATGTTAGTCTGTTCACACCATTTTGATAGCATTTTCTGTTATTTTATTGTTATTGCGGTGTGGATTATCTCTCATTTGTTATTACAGTTAAAGATTTGGGTGGTTTTTATGTGTTTGACTTAGAAATAGAAAAATCAAGAAAATTAAGGTAAGCATCAATCAAGTGTGCAATAAGATTCCAGTTTATGAGCAATAGATTAACCTAAGGAAGAAAAAGATATACAGTTTGAGGACTAATTATATTTTCACAGCTTTTCTGCCTTTAAATTCAAAATGTATCTCTAACATCCATCTCTAACATCTTTCATCTTCATGAGATCCTCCGTGCTACGGTTAGGGATGATTATTGTTCCTCAGAAATCTCTTCCCATAGTTTAAAATATGCTTAATGTATTTTTCCATCTGTCTTAAAAAAACTTTCATATTAATTTATTTTTAAATTTTGTATTAAATTTATATGCCATATCCAACTTTAGAAAATAATTCTCTTTTTCATCATGGGCAATTTTTTAGTCGAAACATTTTCCTTCCATGTGTAAACTCAGAAGAAAAAGGAAACTGTAGAGAAGTGTCTTCTGTACTACAATTTGGCTGGCTGAAGAGAGCAGTAGCTAGTACCCAAGGCTATGATTAAGCACCGCTATACAAAATCAGCTTTGAATAGGTCATGCTGCTTAGAATGACAAGGTGAAACTGATGCTCATTAAACTGAACTAGCAAACAGCCCGAATAGAACAACTTTGAACAAGCACAGCACTGTTCCTGCTTGTACGCAAGCCAAATGGCTGGATCTCCTGTTGTTTTTGCCTTGGGCCCTTTTATTTTGCCATGAGCATTTATCCTTCCCATGCCTACCTTACCCAAGACCCTTACAGTATATTACAGTATTGTATATTGCTTACAGTATATTGCTGCATTGCTGGGTTAAAATTATTTTTAATACTTCACATACCTATTCTCCAGAATCTTTTGTAAGAAATAAATAGGACAGGGATTTAGCATGAAGAATAACTCAAATAGAAAATAAAACACCTGTTTATCATAAGCCAAATGCATTTGCTGTTGAAGTTGATGTATTTTGATATCCATGATATTCCTTAATCTGGTACATTCTGGATAAATGGACATCAAAAATCCCAGTTTCCAGTATGAGGGTGACTTACTGGAGAAGGCTGTGCTAGGCAACTGGAGACAAGGTAGAAGAGGAGGAAAGAAGACTGAGGAAATCATAATCTGTGAGGAAGCTGATCTCTTTTCCTCCTGCAGTGATCTATCCTATTCAAATATATGCAGCCCGAAGAACAGCAAAATATTTTTTACGATAACTCTCGTTTATAGGTACTCTAGAATTTTTCTTGAAACCATGTCAGCTATTTTTCTTTTTAGTGTAGCCTGGAAAAGAGGCAATTAAAAGTCTATATTATAGTTATCTTCTATCAAAATGTGTAAAATGTATGGCACACCAGCAACTTTTATGGGGTCCTCTGGGTCCCTGAGAATTTATGGGGGGGGAGAGGGTTGCTCTTGGGGCATGGGGATTTTAAGAGGCCATAAGAATGTTTTAAGCTTTGCAAATGCTTAAAGTTTTATTTCACATTTTAAAACTCAAGCAACCTCCTCCAAAATGAGCCCTGACCATCCACTTTTAAGAGGATAGATTTTTATCTGCTGCAAAAAACCTGATGATGTTCTTTTGCTGATGGGAATTGTGGACTCCTGTCATGTCTCTTTAAATCTTGGCTTTGGTCCCAGGTCTGAAGTTAATGTGTTTGGAGAAGGCCTTGTCATACTTTCCTTTAAAGGTTATGTTTACTTTAGGCTGTCTTGTTTTGCTTTGTTCATGTTTTTTTTTAAATTGTTTTAATCTAGTATTATATTTTGTAAGCCACCCACAGTCCACTGGAGTAACTACATTAAATTTAATAAAAATAATAACATTAATAATAATATTTGTCCATCCCAGGTCCTTGGGAAGGACTTGATAGGTGGACAAAAATGCCAAATTCAGTCTGAACATCTGGCTGGCTGTGTGTGATGAACAATAATATTAACATGTCATCACATCAATAATTGAGCAAACCTTTTTCTGTTTCTTCAGAGGACAGCATCTGAATTAGTGAGTTCAAACTGCAAAACAAAGAGATTTCATCTATGTTGGAATGGTACATTTAAAAAAAAAACATGAAGCCGTTGTCTTGTTGCTTTTAAGCAATGTTGCTCTAAATGTTTTTCCTTTGTGGTCAACAAGAACCAGCCCTACCATTCATCAGTGAGAGACAACAGCCTTTGGACATTTCACTCCATCAAAGGGCAGAGCTGTGTTGCTTCTCTAAGCTGACCTGCCTACATGAACTGGAAGAAGATGCTACCTCTTTAACCCCAAAGTTAAAAACCTTTTGTTGCCTTTCCCCTCAGGCAGCACAAGGCTTTGGGACAGCGTTGTAATCAAGTTAGCATGCATGCATTTGACTTGAAGTGGTTGAGTTCATAATTTCACTTTTTGAAGGAAACCCAACTTCTGCAATCTTACTGATGCCTGTCAACCTTGTAGCCATGTGCAACTGAGAGGCATTCATTAAGTACCTGAGCACATAGGAACCAAGTCTCTCTCTTCCAGCCCATGGTGGTACATATTCATGCTGCCTAAGATGACTAGTTGTTAAGCACTTTCTAGAGTTAATATCCTCATTGTTGCTACCTTTAATAATTCTTCGTGATGGGGAAAGTGTCCCATTGCACATTGCCAACTTAATTGTGGATATTTGAAATTGGGTCCACAGAGCTACGGTTGCTATGACAACGCCTATTCTCAATCTTGCTGGCACTCTCCCACACATATAAGCATGTGAGAGAAGGGAAAATGCAGATACAGAAGAGATTACGGTATAATTGGCCCACTTATTTTCTTCTTAACAATATCTATGAGAGTTCTTTCCTTCATCTATGCCATGGTTAATGTTTTTGTCCAGTGGAAAAACAGAACTCATAATATGGCCTATTTGGAGTCTTGGGGAAACGCTTATGAGCACAGGAAGCAAGGTTCAACGGTAAAGCTGGTTGAAGAGAGGGTGTCTTGGGAAATTGATTGACATGATTCCAATCTAGGCAGAACAAAAGACACTAGAATTACAAGTATTTTAATATTTTATGGCATTCTCAAAAAAGTTTCAGACTTCAAATTGTCCAAATTCCTAATGAATAGGGCCCAAAAAGCTCTTAAGTGAAAGGCACTAAAACTACTAATGTTAAAAACTTCTGTAGGGAACTTCTGTAGGGAAATAGATGCAGAGCAGTTGTGTAATAGCTAGAACCAAAGAGAAATTTCCTGACAGTGAGAACAATTAGTAGGCGGAATGGCGTATTTCTGGAATTTATGGGTGCTCCATCACTGCAGGTTTTCAAGAAGAGACTGAACAGCCATTTGTCTGGAATGTCCTGCTTGAGCAGAGGGTTAGACTAGAAGACCACCAAGATCCCTTCCAACCATATTGTTTTATGTTCTATGTTCTAAAGCCGTGATGGCGAACCTATGGCACGTGTACCAGAGGTGGCACACAGAGTCCTCTCTGTGGGCATGTACGCCATCACCAGCTGCTCTTTTGGTTTTGGTGCACGCATGCGCGCCAGGCCAGCTGGTCTTCACGCGCACTGGAGCACTGGAAACCCAAAGACCAGTTGGCTGGCGCATGCATGCGCATCGGCCAGCTGGTCTTTGGGTTTCCGGCACTCCGGCACACGCATGCATGCGCGCACATGCGCACACACGTTCCGGTTTGGGCACTCGGTGCCGAAAAGGTTCGCCATCACTGTTCTAAAGCTTTCAGAAGTCAGCATGCCTAAAGACATTTGAGTAATTGTAATCTAGACAACCTGGAGAGGCCAGCTTGCAGAAGGCTACCATAGTGCAGCCATGTAGGAAGAGAGTTATATTAGTCTATAATAGTACCTTTGGTGACTAATAGATTTTATTAAAAGGCACAAGTTTACAAAAAAGTAAGCCATTTAATAAAATATTCTCATTTCTCTAGCTTTGCAGAGAAAACTTGAGAGAAAAACTTTCCCTTCTCATCTGGAATTGACAAGGTTGAAACTGGTTCATTTGTCTATTCAGTCAAGACTATAAAACCAATAGTCTCCAAATGGGATCTGCAGAGCCTGGTCAGTCACACAAAGGACATGAAATTAAGAGTTCCACGGTGAAAAAGCCCAACAATTTCCAAATACAAGCAATATGCACAAGGCAAGCAGTGGGCAAATCCACATAAGGCATCAGCAAAACAAATACTCAGCTGTTTTATATGGTATTCAATTTATTTTTCTAACTCAGGAAAGAGTGACTAAAGTGGTTCCAACCTATGTAAGTCACCGGGACCCAAGGTTTAGTCTTCCAAGCTTTCAGACTCGTGCTGGAGCCCATCTTCAGGGAACTTCTCTCTCACTAGAATATGTACTTATTTTTTTTATTTATTATTTTATTTATTCGTTTGTCAAACATGTACAAGATAGCAGGTACAGGTATAAACATAAACATAATCAAAGTGAATACAGATAGATGAGGACAATAGGACAGTAGGACAGGGACGGTAGGCACGCTGGTGCGCTTATGCACGCCCCTTACAGACCTCTTAGGAATGGGGTGAGGTCAACAGTAGACAGTCTAAGGTTAAAGTTTTTTGGGTTTGGGGAAGAAACCACAGAGTCAGGTAGTGAATTCCAGGCATTGATCACTCTGTTGCTGAAGTCGTATTTTCTGCAGTCGAGTTTGGAGCGGTTTACATTAAGTTTGTATCTATTGTGTGCTCGTGTATTGTGGTGGGTGAAGCTGAAGTAGTAATTGAAAGGTAGG
>QLTV01004237.1:1508411-1541643 GCA_003457575.1 Thermophis baileyi | reverse complement strand
CGCTACGGGTGACGAATAAATAAATAATCATCGGGCTCGGGGATCGGCCTCGGGACATCGGGGAGAAGCCGAGAGGGCAACGTCCGAAGGTCAGTTCCTCCCGGTTCGGACTGGCTCTCCCGAACCGGTAGTGACCCGCGGGTGATGTCACAGTGACCTCACGGATCCGGTTTGGTCGGTGCCGGTCCATGGGTGCCGCCATCTTTTTTTTTATTTTTTTTGAATTTTTTTTGGGGGGGGAATATTTTTCCAGTTTTTTTTTCTTCTGCACATGCACAGAAGCTGAGTTTCCAGCACTGCGCATGCATCACTATCTTGTTTTCGGCTTTTTTTTTTTTTGGAATTTTTTTCTGATTTTTTTGGCACTGCGCATGTGCACGTGCCCATGAGGCGCGCCCACGAGGCGCGCCCACGCGGCACGGGAGAAAGCAAACTGGCAGCGAGGTAAGTTAGAACCCACCCCTGGATGGTAGGCACACTGGTGCACTTATGCACGCCCCCTTTACGGACCTCTTAGGAATGGGGTGAGGTCCACGGTAGACAGTTTAAGATTGAAGTTGTGACAGTTTAAGGTTGAACAGTAGCCATCTGTTGAATCTAGAAGTTTATTTATTTATTTTTCAAATTGCCAAATGACATCACAGCACAAGCTCCATCTTTTACATTCAATTCACTCCACACCTGCCCCAAGAGCTTATGGCAAAAATACCACATTTCATTTATTCTGAAACAAATTCTCTTCTATCAAACTGAATGTGAGTAGAAAGATGGAAAGAATAACTATCAAATCCTTTAGATCGGTGGTTCTCAACCTGTGGTCTGTGGACCCCTGGGAGGGGCTGCGATGTCATCGCGAAGGCTTGAAGAAATTTTATGATTTAAATCTTGAGTTAAGTCTTGAGGGTCCATGGCTAGAAAAGGTATTTAAAGGGGGCTCCATGGTGAAGAAAAGGTTGAGGAACCATTGCTTTACATTATTTCAGCAGGCAGTCTCTGCTGCATGACCCTGGAATTAGGGTGTAAAATAAGACTACAGGGCCACATAAAACCATTTGGTTTGTTTAATCTATTTGCAGTATTTGTCTTTTGTTTACTTTGGTAATATATCTTAACAAGTGATTAGATCTTCTGTTGGATGAGTGTATTACTTTTTAACATTTTTATTTTCTGAATATTTAAAAAATTCTCAGGGAAGCGGGAAGTGAGAAAGAATTGGCAAAGAAGTGAAAGAGGAACAAGTCTCAGAAACTACAAAAGGTGAAAGGATTGGATGTTTAGTTGCAATAGGCTTAATCTGAGTTAAGAATAAAGATGGACTTACACTATTTTGGATTACTGAAAATCATTTGGGTTACTGATCAGGGCTTTAGGAAGCTGCAGATGAAAGAAACAACCTAGTTCCATGTGCTTGTCTGGACTATAATGATGGAATGTTTTGGGATGGATGATGTGTTTGATAGGGAGCATCTAGTTAGGCTCTAGAAATCCATTTCATATTTTAAGCAATTGTGCTGGATATGACCTCTTTTGGGGCAGACAGGACATCAGCTAGCTAAAGTAGATAGCATTGGATCAATTCTGTGCAGAAGTAAAAAGTAGCATCATTTGCTCAAATACAGTATGTGTTTGAAATTGGTTAGATATTATACTTATTGTCATTAATGTAGAGAGATTTAATTGTATCAACTCAGTTCTGTACTAAAACATGGGCTGAGCAGAACAATAATACTATGGAGAAGAAGTTGGACTCATCCTTCTTTTGTGACTAAAATGTTTTCCCCCCCTATTTTGAATAAGTATGTTTTTCAATATTAGCTGCACAAGACAAGCTTTGCTTTCTTTAAAAAAAAAGTATTTTGATGAAATTGCTCATAAAGTATGGCCTTTGCTTATGGCCGTTGTTGAGGCTTGGTAATTACAGGCAGATGGGAAATTTCTTAGTTTCCATAGCACTGCTACCATTTAGTTGAGGATTGTTAAAGCACCTGCACATACACACACACACAGAGACTGAAGAGGAAAAAAAGATTACAGATTATTATTGGAGCCAACTCAGATTCCTCCCTCATTAGTTCAAGAAGTCCAAGAGGCCAGTGCAGTATGATTCAGTTCCAAATGCAAACAAATTCATATTTATTTTGCCCACATTTCTACAGAAATCTTCCTGTAGGGGTAATCAGCATCCAGATTTGGGCTGCCATCATTACCTTTTGCTGTCCTCAGTCTTTATTGTGCTCGTGCTTATAAAACTGTGGATGGACCTTGAGTTCTGTTAGCTAATTACAAGTGGAAATATGTTTAATGATGTGGAGAACATAGTTGGTGTCTTTTTAGAAATCACTATTATCTCTAATGCGCCTTAGATGTGACTTTTCCAACAAGACTAGTTGCAATACTAGATCCACCTTTTGGGAAATTAACCACTACAAGTAGTCCTCAACGTAGACCAGAATTGAGCCCAGAATTTCTGTTGCTAAGTGAAACATTGTTAAGTGAATTTTGCCCCATTTTATGACTTTTCTCACCACAGTTGTTAAGTGAATCACTGCAGTTGTTAAGTTAGTAACACAGTTACTATCTGGCTTCCTCATTGACTTTGCTTGTCATAAGGTCGCAAAAGGTGATCATGTGACCCAGGACACTGCAACCGTCATAAATATAAGTTGGTTGTCAAGCATCTGAATTTTGATCATGTGTCCCTGGGGATGCTGCAATGGTCGTAACTGTGAAAAATGGTCATAAGTCACTTTTTCAGTGCTGTTGTAACTTTAAATGGTCATTAAACGAACTGTTGTAAATTGAGGACTACCTGTATTCATGGCCTCACCATTTTCACTGTCTCTTCTTTGGGACATGCCTAATATTGAAGCAGATTCCAGTTGCAGCCTTTACAATGTCTGCCAGCATCTCTTCCGAGTCCGAAGCAGTGGTATTTCAGGTTATTTTCTGCTTATAGTATTTGCAATATTTTGGTGGGTTGGGACTGCACTTCATTTCTTATGAGGCACATGGACTGCAATGGTGCATGGAGTACAAAGTGAGATTGTGGCAAAGCTATAGACACAGTACAGATTCTACCTATTCCTCTTCGTTTTTGGTGATGATAGGGGAGAAATTTTCTTTGTTTTTTTAAACTTTAGGCCTATCGTTTTCATGTATTTGCACCTCAAACAAAATGGAAATTGAAATTTGATCAGAATTCTGAGAAGCCTTAAGAGTTAGATGCACTAGTTGCTATTTCTATTTAACTTGAAATAGTGATGATGAAATTTGAGATTTTTCTGCAGACAGATCATGTACCCTCCCTTAAAACTAAAGCCTTTCTCATAGTTTCTACTTCCATCTGTGCATAGTCTGTGTTCTTTCAAGGCAGTAATGTGTGGTTGACATAGAAGCCCTCTTGGGAGTATGCTCTGAGAAGGGACTGACTGAAGAATTCTGCAGTGATACGATGAACCTTTGTTCGTGCTATCAAAACAAATGGACAATGTCATAAAAAGCGAAATAATGTAAATCTTGCAAGAGGACTGCAGTACCTCATAGAAGTTTTAAACAATGCCAACAACTCCTTCTGAAGATTTCCTGAAAAGTTTGTTCATATCTTTATTCCATCATTATTTTTTTAAAAAATCAGTGTCTAATGACAGAAATTCTCTGATATATTATTTTATTGACATTCTGTATTCTATTCTTCTGGTTGTTACTTTTGCTGGACTAATGTCCTTGTCAGGGTTCCAAGTAACATCCCCAACTAAAGAAGACTCCGAGGCTAGCGATTCCTCAAAATTTCATTAGAGATGTCATATTGGCACATCTGGGAAAACCCGAATCTGAGAATTCCGGGTTTTCCCCACCCAAAAGAAAGTCAAAGATCCATCCCCTGCACCCACAAGTCCATCACATGGTCCAATCATTTCAACGTCCCAACTGGAGACGACCCCCAGTCCTTCCCATCCAGGTGCAGGCTGAATGCCCTTGACTCTCAGAGAAAAGAACGTTGTTATGGCTAATCCTCCACCGGCTTCTTGCAGTCCCCCCTCCCGTGGCAGCCCTGAAGCTCCAACGAAAAAGATAGCTTCCAGGACTGGCAGTCCTCTTACTGACCCCATCTAGTAATGTGACATTCACAGGATACTCCTCAACAATTTTTCTATACTGTTTTCCAGTAAATCCTAGGAAAGTATTCACACTTATGTAGCAAGAGCAATAGCAGTTAGACTTATATACCGCTTCATAGTGCTTTTACAGCCCTCTCTAAGCAGTTTACAGAGTTAGCATATTGTCCCCAACAATCTGGGTCCTCATTTTACCCACCTCGGAAGGATGGAAGGCTGAGTCAACCTTGAGCCGGTGAGATTTGAACCGCCAAACTGCAGCTAGCAGTCAGCTGAAGTAACCTGCAGTGCTGCACTCTAACCACTGCGCCACCTCGGCTCTTCAAAGAAGTAATTTATCAATATAAAAGTCATTTTTTTTAAAGTCTGTGTAGCAGCGAATGCAGTCCGTAGGGTGGGGTGACTGCTAGGTGGGCTCTTCAGGTGAAGCAATGAAAACTCAGTTGACTCCTGAGAGCCCGCCCTCTGGCCTCTTCTGGTAGACTCATGTAGTGATGAGTCTGCACCAGATGAAGCAAGTACTGGAACAACGTATTAATTCCTTCCAGGGACATTACGGTTAAGTTTAAACAATAGATTTAACTTGGCTATTGAATTAAAAAATGAAGTAACCAAATGTGCTGAAGTCACACAGTATACATTGTGTCAGGCCGAAGCCATTTTCTTTGGATCTTTGGCCTGCCACACTTTGTATTAGTTTAAAAATGTATTCTTTGCTGTGGGAATTTGGGAGGGGCAGTTGCATGAGGGATGTCTGCATGTAGCCACAACAAATTCCTTCTAGATTGTCAAGGTCATCCTTTGTCCTGCACCTGCACAGAAGAAGGTGGAGTTCCAACCAAGCTACCAGAGGATGAAGCAATGAAGATTGGTTCATGTGATGAACTTGGGGGTGTGGGGACAAAGGCTTGAACTTTCAATTGGGTGGAGAAACCCCGAAGGCTTCAGATTCGGGATTTCTCCCAGCCGTGCTGACATGGCCCTGTTAATAAATTGGAACTTAGAGGAATGCTTTGCCTCGGACTCTGATTTAATTCCAGATGCTATTCGGAACCCTGACACATTGCTTCTGCTAACTGATCCTTCTGATCCAGCTAACTCTAGATGGGCATCCCTTCATTTGTTGCTCTGAGAGAACTTGAATAGACAATGTCATCCTTTGCTCACTCCAAGCCCAGCATGGAGGTAGTCTAAAATCCTGCGATCCTACTCTGCTTCACAAATCACACATTGCAACGTGTACTGGCATGAGTTCAGCTGTGCAGTTTCTCTGCTGAACTTTAATTTAATCTAGGCAATGACTATACAAAATTGCCAACATTCTCCCTCCTGTGTGGCTATCAGTTGCTGCCTTCCATGTCCATACTGAAGATGTCCTCATATGAGAAGAGGAACATGTTCATTTTAAAGCATCAATTCTGATGTGTTTTCTATGACAGGTCTCGGACATCACATGAGTTCCTTCTGTATTTCCAATAAGTAGTGCTCTGAAGCACTACTTATTCACTGGTTCACTGTGTTTCTATCTGCACTTGTAACTACTGTGATAAACAATTTTTAAGCCAGCTTCATTTCTAGCTGATCTCAACACCAGCTTAAGACTGTCATGTAGAAGAGCCTTAAAGACAATGCCCCCTAATAAACCAACCTGTATTGGTTGTGCTAATACAGCTACAAAGTCTGTAATGGAATCGCTATGTCATATGCACTCATAACAATAGCACTTAGACTTATATACCGCTTCACAGGGCATTCAGCACTCTCTAAGTGTTTTGCAGAGTCAGCATATTGCCCCCAACAATCTGGGCCCTATTTTACTGACCTTGGAAGGATGGAAGGCTGAGTCAACCTTGAGCCAATAAGAATTGAACTGCTGGCAGTCGGCAGAGTTAGCCTGCAATACTGCATTCTAACCACCACACCACCAATTATATAATTATGATTTTAGTGTTCATTTATCACTTTCATTACCTGTTTGTCATTATCATAAAGCAAAGTACAAATCAGTCTCAAAAATCAGGCTACTGATGCCTTAAAAACTAGCAGATTAAATTCATAAACTTATGGAAAAGATGAACTTTTAACAATATGATCCTCATGAATGCAGCAGTTCAATTCTTATTGGCTCTTTATCACTGGCAGACTACCTAGTGATTTATATGTGTCTTAGCAATGTGCTCTCATAAGCTACCTTTGCCAGCTCCTCTGGGCACTAGGAACCATTTCCTTATTTCCATTTCCTTGCATGACACATTGTTTGTTCTCTTGTTTGGTAAAAGCAAACTTTAGAATCCAGTCTTCAAAAGAAGGAAAACATCATTAAGATTAATTGATTCCCTTACTCCCTTAAGGGAAGCTGTGAGTGTCAATCTCAAGCAAAAGGTGTTAATTGGTATTACTGTGAAACAACCCAACCCAACCTCAGAATTTTGCTCCTTTTCTTAGGCAAGGCAAGGAGAAATATAGATTATAACTCTAAAACACAAATATTGGAAAGAGATATAGTGTGCACAAACTTCGTATTAAAATTGCGCCTCAAAATCCTGGCAAATAATTACTTCAGACAGTGGATGACAATCTTCTCCATTCCGCCATGCCATTCGGCTGAGTGCCATTCCTTTCTCTGGGAGGACAAAAGCATTTGGACCTGTCTTGTTTCTCTGAAATAGCCTGTTGTTCTCCATGTGATGGCAAACATTGTCCTGTCCAGTGTTATAAATCAGTTACAATCTATCTTATTCTTCTACTGGAATTGGAAGGGGGTTGTCTTGTTCTTTGCAACAAAATGTCTTGGATTAGCTCTGGCTGACACAATGCTCACTCACTGCATTTATTACGTAGAAGATCTATGATTGGCTCAGTGGATATTTCACCCTTTAAATAAATGTGTGGTAGGATGGCAGAGATGCTAATTTGGGCATAGCAGAGGTTTGATTTAACATGTGCCTTCATTCTCCTCTCCAATCATCACTTAAGATGGTAGAAAATGACAAAGTATTGTCAGGCTTCCTAAAATGGGTTACAAAGTAACAATGTTACTACCCACAGTGTGTTGGAAGAATTTTGGAGACAAATTATAATCTATAGCTAAAAAATTATATTTTATATCTTCTTCTTCTTCTTCTTCTTCTTCTTCTTCTTCTTCTTCTTCTTCTTCTTCTTCTTCTTCTTCTTCTTCTTCTTCTTCTTCTTCTTCTTCTTCTTCTTCTTCTTCGTCTTCGTCTTCGTCTTCGTCTTCGTCTTCGTCTTCTTTATATATAAAAAAGTATGTATGTATGTATGTATGTATCAGGGGTGGGTCCCAACTTACCTTGCTGCCGGTTCGCTCCCTCCCGCGCATGCGCAGTAACAAAATATCCCCCCCCCAAAAAAGCCAAAAAAAAGATGGTGACTGCATGCACAGTGCAGGAAGACATGCGCAGAAGAAAAAAAGAAATTTTAAAAAAAGCAAAAAAGAATTTTATAAAAATTCAAAAAAAAGATGGCGGCGTCCACGGACCAGCACCGACCAATGTCATCGTGACATCACCAGTGGTTGACGGTTCGGGAGAACCGGTCTGAACCGGGAGGAACCCACCCCTGATATGTATGTATGTATGTATGTATGTATGTATGTATGTATGTATGTATGTATGTATGTTCCAGCATAACTCTGGAACAGCTTGAGCAATTTTAACCAACCTTGGTACACAGATGACTTATCCTCCAGAGACAAACATTGTGGGGGTAAGACAACCCTGGTGTGTGTGTGTGTGTGTGTGTGTGTGTGTGTGTGTGTGTGTGTCTGTGTTCCAGCATAACTCTGGAAAGCCTGGCCCTTTAAGGAGAGTGGGTGCGGCGTCCTAGAGCGATATTTGTTCGTGATGTCATTGGAGGGGGAAGAGCCTGATTAGGCCAGTACAGCAGTAGGCCTATGAAGGGAGCATGATTAGGCCACTACAGAGGCCTTCGATTGAGCGTGCCATGGCCTAAGCAGATTGCCCGCTCCCACCTCACTGCGGCGGCCTGATCTCGCAGGAAACAGCTTCGGCCTTTGTTCCCAGGATCATCCTTTGCCCCAACTCAAGCCTAGGCTTCCCTCACACAGTAGACTTACGAAGCAAAGGGAGCCTGATTAGGCCACTACAGAGGCCTTTGATTGAGTGTGCTCCCTCACACAGTGGGCCTTTAAGGCCTAGGCCTCCCTCACACAGTAGGCCTATGAAGGGAGCCTGATTTGGCCCGTACAGAGGCCTTTGATTGACCGTGCTCCCTCACACAGTGGGTCTTTAAGGACTAGGCCTCCCTCACACAGTAGGCCTATGAAGCGAAGGGAGCCTGATTAGGCCAGTACAGAGGACTTTGATTGAGTGCGCCACGGCCTAACCGGATCATCCACCCCCACCTCACAGCTTCGGCCCATTTTCCCAGGATCGTCCTTCGCCCCAACTCATCGCGCGAAGGACGGGACAACACCAACCGAGGTGAAACAGGTATGGAGGCCACAGAGGAGACCCAGCCTATTTCAGCAGGGGTGGAGGAGGCGCAGCATGGCCCAGCTCAGGGATTTATGTTTCAGTCCCAGGCCCAGTCTGAGGAAATGGTAAAATGGGTGGTGGCACAGGTAGGGGGGGTGGAAGAAAGGCCCCTCTCAATGGCTCCCTGTCAGACAAACGCTTTGACGTGTATAAATACCCGGGCAGCGCCGGACACACGGACACACACATATACACCACTTATTGTAGGGGAAAATATGCCATCCAAGTACCCTTTAAAATAACCAGGGAAAACACAGACATCAACAAGAGAGAGGGAGGGAGGGAGGGAGAGGGGGGGGGAGGAGAGAGAGAGAGAGAGAGAGAGAGAGAGAGAATGAGAATGAGAATTCTGGTACTTCTAGTGACTTTGGAGTTGTGTTCCCAAACTTAGCAGTCCAACAGTGTCACATGGCAACTCCTTTAGAAATCTAAAGTAGATTTAAAGTAGATCTTATTTTTCTCCTATATAGTTTTTAATATATACTGTAGCAAATAACCTCACAGTACAAGCTTAAAGCTTCATGTCAGAACATTGGTTCATTCAGCTTAAGACTATTTATGCTTACTGACAGGATTTCTACCCATTGTATAAGGCCATAATGTGGTTTGCTTGGGTATAGCTTAATTTATTGTGTGGATATATCATTGCAACTTCCTAGTCATGGTTTACAGATTAGTGTATTGTAGGAACCCAGTCAGGGCTTAGCCAAATTTCTAAACCAGAGCCATCACTGGCTATAGTTCTCCATAATTTCAATCTTTTACAATCCTATCTGAAAATGCTGGGGGCTTTTATTTATGTAAACCAAGCATTTTATTCTTGAGTTGTATACGCTTTCTACTTTTAGAACACTGTGTTTAGTCTCTGATCAGGATATACTCATTGATGTATAAATTGACATAATATTCTATCTTCTTTACTTAAATGTGGGTGTGGGAGGGCTTACTTGAAACCAATAAAGGAAGCAGAAGCCAGTGTGTTGTTTAGAGCAGGGGTCTCCAACCTTGGCAACTTTAAGACTTGTGGACTTCAACTCCCAGAGTTCCTCAGCCAGCAAAGCTGGCTGAGGAACTCTGGGAGTTGAAGTCCACAAGTCTTAAAGTTGTGAAAGTTGGAGACCTCTGGTTTAGAGTACTGCCATGATTACCATTCTTTTGTGTAATACAGCTTCCAAATACCCCCCTTTTTACAACACTATTGACATTGCACTTACTTTCTTAGGTGCTATAAAATGCCTTTTGGATCAATACTCTTTTCTTGGATTTTCTTTTCTTCTAGAAAGAAGAGAGGTAAAATACATCAAAGAAATATCAATTTACTTCCCTCTCATCTCTGAGTGTTACGGTGAAGATTTATGATGTCACTGACACTAAACTGATATTTTGCTCAACTACTATCATAGCACAGAATAATAGCACTTAGCACTTAGAATAAACTAGGAAACAATTAAGAGTTGCACAGAGAAAATGAAGCCATGAAATGTATGAAACTGCTCTTTTTTGTTCCTTAGTTCATTTCATGGGTTTGTATTCTTGGACATATTTTCTTCCTATTTCTAAAAATAAAACTTTCTATCCCCTCTCCTTCCTCTCTCCAGCTGCTCTTGGATCTTTATTGCCTGAGGTAAAAGTTCCAGGTTGCCAAAACATGATGTGTGGGTATATCAGTTATGTCCACAGAGGCAGGTGGTGCTGAATGTTTCTTCTACCCAGATGGTATTGTATGTGATGTTTGGGTTTGGGTTCCCAAACTTAGCACTGCAAGAATGTCATAAGGCAATTCCTTTAGAAATGAAAGTGTCAACTTGCAAAGCTTTCAAGTTTCCATAAGATGGAGGGGACTTTCAAAAACAAGTTGTGACAAACCATGGCGATCTCATTTAAAAGAAAAATAAAATCAATCAATCAGAATACAGCTGGAAGGGACCTTGGAGGTCTTCTAGTCCAACCCTCCTTGTCCAAGCAGGAACCCTATACCAGTGGTTCTCAACCTTCCTAATGCTGTGACCCCTGCCCCGCCGCCGTGACCCCTGCTCCGTCCCCTCCCCACACGCAATGAGGTGACAAAGGGGGCATGGCACCAAGATGGCGGGCTAGCGCGCGCTTAGGCGACCCCTGTGAAAGGGTCGTTCAACCCCCAAAGGGGTCGCAACCCACAGGTTGAGAACCGCTGCCCTATACCATTTAAGATAGGTGGTTGTCTTTTCTTAAAAACCTCCAGTGATGAAGCACCTAAAACTTCTAAGGCAAGCTGTTCCACTGGTTAATTGTCCTCACTGTTAGGAAGTTTCTCCTTAGTTCTAGGTTGCTTCTCTCCTTAATTTGTTTCCATCCATTGTTTCTTGTCTTGCGTTCTGGTGCGTTGAAAAATAAGTTGACCCCCTCTTATTTGTGGCAGTCCCTCAAATACTGGAATACTGTTATCATGTCACCCCTAGTTCTTCTTTAATCCCTACCAGCATGCCTGTGATTCTTTTATCTTTTGGGGCTAAAAGAAATATAGACTCCCTAAGGATGGAATTTAGAAGGGGAGACGGAAGCAATGACTGAGTGAAGAAGAACATCTTCTCAATATAAGTGCACTGAAAATCATCCCACTATTGATTTTATTTCAGCTGCAACAAGAAAAAGTTACAGCCTCCTATCTTTTTCAAGGACAATAAAAGCAATTGATGACATTTTTAAGGAGAAAAACATGTGGATTAAACATAAATGTGTAAATTAAGGATCAATGTAAGGATTAAAGATTAATCTTTTTTTTCAGATTAAGAAGAGATTACAAGAACACAAGCAAGCAGTCAGATGAGGAGACCTGGACTCACTGGTAGCCCCTTATCACAATGAACAAGGACGTGCATTCAATGTCGCAGCTACTAAGATTTTTGGTTGTGCAGGTACAAAGAGCCAGGGAAATGATTGAAGCCTGGGAAACGGGCCCCTTGTCAGTCAACAGGAGTGCTGAAGCACCAGTTTATCAGATGCTTAGGAGCTGAGGACCTGGCAGCACAAAGAAACAACAGCCAATCGATGGCCATCAACTCACCAATCAACCAATAGGAAGGCACCACATAATACACATAATACACCACATAATACATGGGCAAACAATAGATACAAATTCAAAGTAAACCGCTCCAAACTCGATTGCAGAAAATACTTCAGCAACAGAGTGGTCAATGCCTGGAATACACTACCTGACTCTGTTGTTACATCCTCAAACCCCCAAAACTTTAACCTAAAACTGTCTACCGTGGACCTAACCCCATTCCTAAGAGGTCTGTAAGGGGGCGTGCATAAGCGCACCAGCGTGCCTACCGTCCCTGTCCTACTGTTCCCCATTATTCGTACTCATTTCTTATGCATATAATTAAGAAATATCAAAGAAAAGTTCAGAATCGTTTTGGATAGCAAAATGGGTGGTATGTAAACTAACTAACTAACTAACTAACTAACTAACTAACTAACTAAATAACTAAATAAATAAATAAATAAAAGTATGACTCATAGAGTAGCCCAAAGCACACATCCTGCTAGAGAAAAGTTCCCTGAGGATGAGCTCTAGCACGAGTCCAAAAGCTCGGAAGAGTAAATCTCTGGTGCTGGTGATCAGCCCAGATTGGATCTTGCAGTGTTAAGAAGAGAATTTAGCATAAATGACCTTTTAAAACTCTATCCCCAACTGGATGATGAAATTAGGTGAATAATTTCTCCAAGGAGAAAATCTCCAACAATATCTCTAGGGCAGATTTCCCCCTTAACAGTGATAGAAGCTCTTAAGACAAAAATAATAATCACAGGATGGTTGGGATTCAACTGAATGCCAAAAGCCAGATCAACTGCAGAGTCCTGGAGAGCCAGTTGTATTTGCAAGGAAAAACACACCATTGCCTACCTCATGACTAAATACACACAAGGACATTTCACCCGTAATAATTCCTTCTACATGCCTTACTCTTTTGAAAGAATGTCAAAACATTGTCTTTTATTAAAATGAATGAAATCTCTCTTAGAGATAAAAGTCTCTCTCTGTTTTTTTACGACTCTGGTTTTTCTTTCTGCATAGCACTGATTAAAACACTTTTCCCTCAACTGATTTTCTGCTTTTAATTGGCTATTGCACTGATTAAAAATGGAGGAGTAAAATGCTCATTATGAAAAAGGATAAATAATGTTTGCTTAGAAATGTGAAAATGCTATTTTCATTAAATTCATTCCTTGGATTTTTAATCACCCACCCACCCCCGCACTTCCTCTGCTATTATATAGGAAAGCTAGTTTGATAACTGTTGTTTGGATTGGGGACAATGTGTTAGGTGGATTCACAAAGTTTAAACAAACAATTGATTGCCATTACTGAAATTTAAAAAATCACATAAGAAGTCTCACAAGTAAACTAATTAAAATGAAAAGCTTATAAGAATTTAAATTGCTGTTCAAAGAATAAGTTAAAATAAAAATAACATACAATAAAAATTTGGCCAAAAAATGGACTCTAATAAGCTGTTATATAAGAAAACTGGGAGTCTTACTGAATACAATTGTTAATATTGCAGAAAGCTAGTGTCTAGTTAAAGTCTTCTGCTTAAAAACAGAATGCATACAACTGTAAGCTTGCCTGTTCAACAGACAAGAGTATTGAATGTAAAGAACTATTTGTACAAAACTTGGCCTATTGTGACCTTACATTTCCTGTTATATAGAGAACAATAAAAGTGATTTATGGGTTTAATTAAAAAGAAACATTGCTCACTAGTTCAGGTTAATAATTTTGTTACATATCAAGAGTGCCTGTCTTCAACCAGGTCCTCTGTTTAAGCGGGAAACTAACTGGCCTCTGATTGGCTGAGCCATCTGACAGCTCCCTATATAAGGGCAAGCTGTCAGACTGACTCTCTGCTGGATCGGTACATAGTTTGCAATAAAAAGCTGTTGTCTGAAGCCTGTCTTCAGTCTCTTCACTCACCCTACTTAACAACTGGTGACTAGGATGGGATCGAAGACTGACTGAAGCAAAAAGAGCTGACAGAACACAACTAGATCCAGCCAGGTGGCAACAAGGAACGGCGGCCATTTTGCGCGGCAAATTCGAACAAGCTGAAGCTGCATCATGTTGGTGTTCCACCCGCCTATGCCTTTCGACCCAGTGAAAGAGAACTGGGGGTCCTACATGACCCAATTCGAGTGTTTCATGGAGGCGAACGACCTCCTCGGGTTGTTGGACAATCGGAAGCGGGCACTATTTCTCAGCTACTGTGGCCACGAGGTGTTCGACACGGCCGAGTCCCTGTCAGAACCAATGCCAGTACAGACGGTGCCATGGCAAGTGCTGAAGGACATGTTGAAGACACACTATGCCCCAGTCCCATCCAAGGTGGTGCGACACCACGAGTTTCGGCAGCGGATGCAACAAGACGGGGAATCAATCAATCAGTATGTGGCGGCCCTACGAAAAGCCACCATGCACTGCGAATTTAGAGACTTAAATGACATTCTCTTAGATCAATTAATCTGCGGGGTACAGGAGCTCCGCCTGCAATGATGATTGCTGGCTAAAACAAATCTAATGCTGCAAACAGCCTTGGACGAAGCAAGAGCCACCGAGTCGTCAAACAAAGTGGCGGAATCACTCCAAAGGCACGCCGCAACAACCGGGCTACAAAAGACGGTGCCATCTGTGCACAAGAGCCATTGCCAAGACATTGAGTCAGAGGACAGCGAGGAAGAGGTCTTCCGAACGGAACGACGGAAGGGAACAGAGGCTTCAAAGCCACAACATTGTTCCAGCTGCGGGGGTCAGCACCCAAGGGTGACATGCAAATACCGGGATGCCATTTGCCGGTGGTGCGAGCGGCCTGGGCACCTACCAAGAGTCTGCCGGGCCAGCCAACCGGCAAACCGACGAGCCACCCCAGTCGCCACCCAAGCCGATGCGGGACGGGCACCCAAGCGTGACACGTGGAAGCCGAGGCACCGAATCGACACCACTGGGGCACCGGAGATGAACCAGACAAGAATCGGGCAGGCAAGCACCCCCAGTCAAAAGAAAATACATGTGACAGTCTTCTTCAAGGGGTTCCCTTGCGCGATGGAAATTGACACTGGCTCATCGATAACCATCATCTCCTGGGCGACGATCAAACAAGCGATCCCTACTCTACAAAGGGGCCAACTGAAACTCCAGCACCTCAAGCTCAGCGATTACCAAGGAAATCGTATCCTGGTTCTGGGCTGGGGAACCTTCAATGTACAGTTTGGCAAATTCAATGGAAGCCTTCCCCTGACCGTGGTCCGCGGCTGCCTCCCTAGTCTACTGGGCCTAGACTGGTTTGACGGACTGGGCATGGGAATAACAGGAATCAACACTATCTCCAGTGGCTGCGCAGACAACCTGCTTCAGGAATTCTGGGACGTGTTCAGCCCTGAGCTTGGCAAGTATGTGGTCACCCCTATTTCATTTAATCCAGACCCCAATATCACACCCATTAGAATGAAGTCCCGGAGAGTTTCTTTCACACTAAAACCAAAGATCGACAAAGAGCTAGATAAACTGATCAGCCAGGGCATCCTCGAGCCTGTTGATCATGCGAAATGGGAGACTCTCTATAGTGACCCCAATCAAAAGCGACGGGTCAGTGCGCATCTGTGCTGATTATAAATGCACAATCAATAAAGCACTTCAACAGAGCGCATACCCAGTGCCAATTGTTCAGCATTTGCTGCACACTCTCGGGCCCGGCATGATTTTTGCCAAATTAGACCTTGCGCAGGCGTACCAGCAACTGCCGGTAGATGGCGCTACGGCAGAAGCGTAAACCATCATAGGGGGGCGTTTAAATGTTATTGTTTACAATTTGGAGTTAGCGTAGCCCCAGGAATTTTTCAAAGCGTCATGGAACGGCTCTTACACAAAATTCCTGGGGTCGTTCCATATTTTGACAATGTTTTAATTACGGCCAGTAATGAGCAGCAATTGAAATCCTGACTACGGGACATGCTGAGTCGTTTCAGAGCTGCCGGACTCAGAGTTAAAAGCAGCAAATGCCAAATCGCTGTCCCAGAGGTTGAATTCCTGGGCTATAGGATTAACGGGGTGGGTATTCACCCTACCAAAAGCAAGATCAGGGCTATCTGAGAGGCCCCACACTCACCAACCGCACAGAACTTCAGGCTTTCCTGGGCTTACTAAACTTCTACAGTGTCTTCCTAAAGAACAAGACAACTGTTGCCGAGCCCCTGCATAGGCTCCTGGCAAAGAAAGCACCCTGGGTCTGGGGGCGTGCTGAAGCAGCTGCATTTGAGGCTGTCAGAGGACTGCTCTCCGCGGACAGTTTCCTGATCCAGTTTAATGACACCTTGCCTGTGGTCCTTTTGTGTGACGCCTCCCCGTTTGGCGTCAGGGCTGTCCTCAGCTACCGGTTGCCGAACGGACATGAAGCTCCAGTCGCCTATTACTCCAGGACGCTATCCAGTGCAGAGAGAAACTACAGCCAGCTGGACAGGGAGGCGCTGGCTGCGGTGGCCGGGGTCAAGAGATTTCATGAGTACTTGTTTGGGAGGGATTTTGAACTTGTCATGGACCACAAGCCCTTGCTCGGGCTCATTGCTGGGGACCATCCCACCCCAGGGTCCCTATCCCCCCAGTTCACCAGATGGACTATATTCCTCTCCGCCTACAGCTACAAATTAATCCACAGACCGGGATGGACTCTGGGGCATGCCGATGCCCTCAGCAGGTGTCCCCTGCCTGAACTTTTGGACGATCCAACCCCGGGCATCCCCGTCCTTCTAATAGACTGCCTTGACTCTGGCCTGGTCACTTCTGCCAAGGTGGCCAAGCATTCTGCTAAGAACTCTGTCTTCCAGACTCTTTTGAACTGGGTGTGGAGGGATGGCCACAAGGGCCAGTTAGCCTGGAATTTAAGCCTTTTATGGCTAAACAGCATGAAATGTCTGCTCAAGGGGGTTGCCTGTTGTGGGGGGATTGGATTATTGTACCCCCCACCTTACGAGAATCTATATTAAGGGCATTGCATGAGGGGCACCCGGGAATGGTCAGAATGAAGGCCCTTGCCCGAAGTTACGTTTGGTGGCCAAATATGGACAGGGAAATAGAAGAATGGGTAGCCTGTTGCATGCCATGCCAGGAGTCCCGACCTGCTCAACCTAAGGCCCTGGTTCAAGAATGGGACCGGCCCAGGGCACCCTGGTCCAGGGTCCACATAGACTTCACAGGCCCCTTTCATGGCCAAACCTTCCTAGTGGTCATAGATGCTTACTCCAAATGGCTGGAGATCATCCTCATGGGGTCAACAACAGCTGAAGCAGTCATACGAGTCTTAAGGAGACTATTCGCAATGCATGGCCTACCCAATGTCCTTGTCTCTGACAACGGACCTCAATTCACGGCCACACAATTCGAGGGGTTTCTAGCGGAACAGGGTATCCGCCATGCATTGACCGCTCCTTTTCATCAGGCCAGTAATGGTCAGGTAGAAAGGATGGTCAGATCGGCCAAAGAGGCCCTAGGGCGGTTAGGCCCCGGAGACTGGCAAGCTAGGGTGGACGAATTCCTGCTAGTACAACACATTACCCCAAGCACAGCAACAGGGAGAAGCCCAGCCGAGCTGTTAATGGGCTGGCGGCTTCGATCAATACTAGATCAGTTACATCCAAGTTACTCAACACTGAAAGACCAGGAACAAACAAACAAACAAACCAGGTCCTTTAGCATCAGGGACCTGGTCTTCGCAAAAAGACCTTGCCGAGGGGTCCCTATGGCTACCTGGGAAAATTATAGAAATCACTGGTCCTCGATCATACATAATTGAACTAATCAATGGGCGGAAATGGCGGCGGCACATAGATAAATTACGCAGCCGGCCCCAAGCAAGCTTAGAATTAGCAGAGGGTTAATCACAACCAAACAATAATAAATTCCAATGCAATCCACCTACAGCTAACTCAAGCCCGAGGGAGGCAGAACACGTACCTGAAGAACCAGGTATCCAGCGATGCACCAACCGTGAACCGGTCCCGGTCGAGGCCAAGGCCCCACCCGAAGGCTTCCAGGAGCTTCCATGGGTGGAGCAGGAGACAGTAGCAGACCCAACCTCTCAGGCCGCTGCCACCACACCTACTGAGCTGCGCAGGTCTGAAAGAGTCTGCAAACGCCCCACCTACTTACGGGACTACGTATGCTAAGTGGAATGTTCCATCTAAGAGGGGAGGGGTGTTACATATCAAGAGTGCCTGTCTCCAACCAGGTCCTCTGTTTAAGCGGGAAACTAACTGGCCTCTGATTGGCTGAGCCATTTGACAGCTCCCTATATAAGGGCAAGCTGTCAGACTGGCTCTCTGCTGGATCGGTACATAGTTTACAATAAAGAGCTGTTGTCTGAAGCCTGTCTCCAGTCTCTTCACTCACCCTACTTAACAAATTTTTTAATAGAACATGATCTTTTGCAGCAAAAAATGTGCACTTTTTCTCAGGCAAGATTGAATAAACTTTTGAGATTGCTTGGAGATAACAGCTGGAATAAAAATGGTAACTCGTTTGCTAATAAGGCCAATCACTGGATTAGACTTCACTACTTCTGCCTATCCCAAACATATTTTTAATGTGTTTTGGGAAACAGAATTTTGAAGGAGTGTTGGATCACTATGCTCACAAATCCTTACAGAAAGAATCTGCAAAAGATATTTAATTTGGAGAAGAAAGCATGGGCAACAATTCACAGTATCACTCAGCTGTAAATCATAACTTGTGCAGTGTCCTACTGAGTATCATGGACCAGTAATTTGAAAATAACCCATAATAAATTTGGATGAGGAGACAGATGGAGAACTCATGAAATTTGCAGATGACATCAAGCTGGCAGGAATAGCCAACACTCCAGAAGATAGGCTTAAGATACAGAAGGATCTTAAGACTTGAACATAGGGTGCTATCTAATAAAATGAAATTCAATGGTGAAAAAAGTAAGGTTCTACATCTAAGCAAGAAAAACTAAATGCACAGGTACAGTATAGGTGGTGCCTCGCTCAATAGTAGCAACTGCGAGAGGGATCTTGAGTTCTAGTGGACAATCACTTAAATATGAGTCAGCAGTGTGCTGCAGCTGCCAAAAAAGCCAACAGTTCTAGGCTGCATTAACAGAGGGATAGAATCAAGATCACGTGAAGTGTTAATACTACTTTATAATGCTTTGGTAAGACCACAGATGGAATACTGCATCCAGTTTTGGTCACCACAATATAAAAAAGATGTTGAGACTCTAGAAAGAGTGCAGAGAAGAGCAACAAAGATGATTAAGGGACTGGAGGCTAAAACATGAAGAACGGTTGCAGGAACTGGGTATGTCTAGTTTAATGAAAAGAAGGATTAGGGGTGACATGATAGCAGTGTTCCAATATCTCAGGGGTTGCCACAAAGAAGAGAGAGTCAAACTATTCTCCAAAGCACCTGAGGGTAGAACAAGAAGCAATGGGTGGAAACTAATCAAGGAGGGAAGCAACCTAGAACTAAAAATAAATTTCCTGACAATTAGAATAATTATTCAGTGGAACAACTTGCCTCCAGACGTTGTGAATTCTCCAACACTGGAAGTTTTTAAGAAGAGATTAGACAACCATTTATCTGAAATGGAATAGGGTTTCCTGCCTGAGCAGGAGGTTGGATTAGAAGACCTCCAAGGTCATTATTCTATTCTATTCTATTCTATTCTATTCTATTCTATTCTATTCTATTCTATTCTATTCTATTCTATTCTATTCTATTCTCCAAAATGAATCCTCTGGAGATGTGCTTCAGCTAGTGCAGATAATGCTAATCCTTAATGGCAAATCTATTTCACATGGAGTTTTGTTTACTTGTATGATAGCCCTGTCACCTGTCATCTTATGAGCCATTGCCAAGTAAGGTCACTGGCTGTTTCCTAGCTGGGTCCTTACATTTTTCTTTCTAGAAAAAAAGTTACATGGGAAACATTCTTTAGCTTTTTTATACATTACTTTTTTTCCACAGCACAAAAATAGTCATATGCTTCAAATATAAATACATATTAAGTTGTCCTTTCTCTAGCCAAGATTGCATCTCTGATCTGTCTTTGAAAGTAAGAGTGCAAATCTTGCTATTGTCATATGAAAATAAATAAAGGGCTTTGATTAATTGAACAGCTGCATTCTGTGTTGGTTTAATTCTTCAATTTGGAAAAGGAGGAGAAATATCCCTGTTTCTGGACAGGGTCTAGCTAGTAGACATTTGTTTCAGCAGGTCTAGCTAGTAGTCATTTGCAATAGAGGTGAACCAGGGGTGGGTTCCAACTTAACTCGCTGCCGGTTCACTCCCTCCCGCGCCACGTAGGCGCACCTCATGGGTTCACGCGCTTCGCGCGCACGCGCATGCACAGTA
Organism: Thermophis baileyi; assembly: GCA_003457575.1. Classification (NCBI taxonomy): domain Eukaryota; kingdom Metazoa; phylum Chordata; class Lepidosauria; order Squamata; family Dipsadidae; genus Thermophis; species Thermophis baileyi. The sequence continues at coordinate 1,521,601 of QLTV01004237.1, read as the reverse complement.
ACAAAAAATCCCCCCCCAAAAAAAGCCGAAAAAAAGATGGCGACCGCATGCACAGTGCCGGAAGTCGGCTTCTGCGCATGCTCAGAAGGAAAAAAAAAAATTCAAAAAAAAATTAAAAAAAAGATGGCGGCCCCCACGGACCGGCACCGACCGATCCGGTTCGGTGACGTTATTGTGATGTCACCAGTGGGCTGCTAACGGTTCGGGAGAACCGGTCCGAACTGGGAGGAACCACCCCTGAGGTGAACATGTTTTGGGACTTAGGCAGGTATGAGTACAACACTTCTCTGCTGTTCATTAAAGCAGGTTGTCTGTTTCAGACTTTTCAAATGGTTTTTTAAATTGTCTCCTTAGTGGTCCAGCTACTTTAACAAAAACTCTTAAAATATAAAGCTGTTCTTAAGAAACAAAAGGATGCAAAATAATATATTTTCTTAATTATGGTTCAGTTGATTGTTTAATTGATTAGGTGCCATCATTTTTTACTCCTAGCAACAACATAGATAGAACCCCCCCCCCCCCCGACAACTTGTGCCTAGTCAAGTCTTTCAGGTCTTCTAATAATGCACTCCATTGCATTACCAGTGCTGTACCACTTTTTAGATGAAATTGCTTTTCTTCTCTTTTCTTCCACTTTTCCCAGTATTAGAGTCTTCTCCAGTGAGTTAGGTCTTCACATAGTGTGTCCAAACTTGAGCCTGGTCATTTGTGCCTTAAGTGAGAACAAGATGGGGTGATTCATTCTCTTTCCATGTATATTTGTGACAAAAAAAAATCATATGTAATTACTTCTAAGATCCATATTTGTTTTTGTTTTTAAAAAACAACCTAAAATATACATAACTTTGAATATATTGTTGTTATTGTTTTAAAAAACAACCTAAAATAGTTCATAAAATATTAAGTTTAGTATACAATTTGGTTGGACTGCCAAGAGATATGCAGAGATAACTGCATTCTTATTTACATGTTTTCAGGAAGATGAGATCGTATTAAATTGAAAATGAAATATTATGACCTCATATATGGCTACTACCGTACCTACCTAGTACTTTACAGTACTGGCTATTCACTTCTAATCTCTATAGCCATTTCATTCTTTGTTTGTAGCAGGCAGTTAATATATCAAGATATTTGCTATATTAAGGACTAAATGTCTTCTAAATATAATGCTAACCTACCTACCTTATATGTAGATCATAAGGATCTGATAGTCATTATGATATCATATGTGCCTTGAATATAGATTGTGTCGTGTTTGGCTCTTTTTCGCCTAAGGAAAATGAGTGTATTTCTTAATTGACCAATATATATGCATATCACTTCAGACAGAGAGAACTGTTTAATGATGTGAACTCACCACTTCCACCACCCCCCTCATATCCACTTTCCTTTTCTCCAACTTCTCCACTTCTTAAATAATATTCAAAGAGGTAGGATGCAAGTTGAAAGGACATGGAGCAGTACAGGAAGCTTTGATATTTCATGGCACTATTGAGAGACCCTTCGTCTTCTGGAGATAGAATAACAGAGTTGGAAGGGACCTTGGAGGTCTTCTAGTCCATCCCCCTGCTTAGGCAGGAAACCCTATACCACTTCAGACAAATGGTTATCCAACATCTTCTTAAAAACTTCCAGTGTTGGAGCACCCACAACTTCTGGAGGCAAGCTGTTCCACTGATTAATTGTTCTAACTGTCAGGAAATTTCTCTAGTTCTAGGTTGCTTCTCTCCTTGATTAGTTTCCACCCATTGCTTCTTGTTCTACCCTCAGGTGCTTTGGAGAATAGTTTGACTCTCTCTTCTTTGTGGCAACCCCTGAGATATTGGAACACTGCTATCATGTCTCCCCTAGTCCTTCTTTTCATTAAACTAGACATACCCAGTTCCTGCAACCGTTCTTCATATGTTTTAGCCTTTAGATAAGATACTGGAGTAGCTTTGCAGCAGCCACAGAAATATACAACTTTGAATATATACCCAGAGAGATATGTGCTTGGAGCCATATGTGTTCCATTTTGGAATATAAAAATAAAAACAAAATTGTTTACTCGGGTACAAAGACAATAACTCTATGTAAATATAGGAAAAATCAATTATATTGTCTTTTCTTTCAGCAGTTGCAGAACATCTTCAGGAACAATACTAGCGCAATCCCTAACTAGATCTTTAGATCTTTGGGGCCAATGATCCAAACTCAACATCAAATAAAGTTTCCTGCAGAGATACAGATTTCAGTGGCTTCTATGATGTTCTGAATAACTCACTGCAAGGTTATATTTTGTTTCCATCCATGTAAATTAGATGTAAATTTCCATCTGTAAATTAGAAACATCCCACAAAAGTCACATTTCCCAATAAAAGCAAAATCAACATGGCCCGGTGTCTTCAAACTCCACCTCCAGCTATCAGCAAGGACAGCCTCTGTTCCCAAGGGAAAGAAGGCCACCTAGCCAAAACAATCCTCACTATCTATTCCCTCCTCCCACCTTAAGAATGTGGCGAGCCTGAAAAAAACCCCTTACATAAGTAAAGAGAAAGAAAAGGAATAAATGAGTATAATATAGAGCAAAATAAAATGGCTACACATATGTCAATTTTGGGTTCGAAACTTTGAGCCTGATATGCAATAAATTCCATTTGATCATGTAAGCGTGATAATAGTTTGTCTAAATGTAACAGGCACTAGGAAAGCCCAGTTACCTGAAATTGGAGGCCTTCCAAATATCTGGTTAATATCTGTATCTCTCCAAAGGCAGCCCTTGAGCATTCTTTAAGAGTTAAATGGGGATGACCTTGAAGGCCACTTGGAAGATACAGCTGGTGCAAAATGCACCAGCATGGGCACACCTCGACAAGCTTATGTTCAATTAATGTGCCACAAGCTGGATTTGTTGCCTGTTTCCTTCTGGATGCAATTGAAGATGCTGGTTAACTATTATAAGCTGGGAAGAGTCATTAGAAAGCCAGCTGTTCTTCTAAATCTAATAACATAAATAATAAAACTACCCATTTTTCTTACCTGTTTGTTGTTCTTGTTGTAATCAGTACAGAGATTGCACATTTGGGTTTCACATATGGTCATTTTTAAAAAAATTGTTTTCTGAAAGTTGCTATGGCAGCAATGTACACCCAAAACTGGATAGCATCGCCTTCCATTGTTCAATGGAGATTTTCAGTGTCATTGCTCAGTTAACAGTCACTGTCCAATTAATAGCTTTTTTTTTTGTCTCTTGCTATCTCCCATGGCCAATTACTATTCTTGTATATTTTAAAAACCTTCTTACTGTATTGAAGATGCTCAATACATAGCAATAGCAATAGCAGTTAGACTTATATACCACTTCACAGTGCTTTACAGCCCTCTCTAAGCGGTTCACAGAGTCAGCATATTGCCCCCAACAATCTGGGTCCTCATTTTACCCACCTCGGAAGGATGGAAGGCTGAGTCAACCTTGAGCCAGTGAGATTTGAACCGCTGAACTGCAGCTAGCAGTCAGCTGAAGTAGCCTGCAGTGCTGCACTCTAACCACTGCGCCACCTCGGCTCTATAAATACATTGCTCAGAATCAGTCACAACAGGAGCAGCATATAAAGATGGCTAAAGAAATGAACAGGTTTTCCTCATTGCCTTCTTCATTCCATTCAGCAAGGATTTTTGGATTAAGTATATTCTTCTCAGACATTTTGTGACTTGGCTCTGTAAGCTCTTAACCATTTTTACCAATGCAAACTAACCTCTAAATGCAGATATTGCAGTATGAAATACAAACTTCATACTAAGCTATAACGTGTTTTTGGTACGGTGGTCAAGCATGAAGCTATTGATGTTTTTATTATGTTTTTATATTTTATCATGCTTTATTGCTGAATACAATATGTGAACCATATCACACTGATTTTTTTCCTGCTGTCCAATAAATGGAAACTTGCCCACTCTATAGTTTCTCAGCTTTTTAGAAACTTCCCAATGGATTGTGTCTATTCTAAGGATTTCATTTATAAAGAAAGTCTTCTCCATAGATCTTCCCCTGCCCCCATTTCTCAATTGGCATGGCATCGTTCTTGTGGGAAAAATGTACAATTCCATTATGATCAGCATAGCCACTTGTATTATAAATTTATTATCCCTTTATGACGGCAGATTTTTGGTAATGGAAATTGTAGGACAGCTATTGGAAAAAAGCCCAGGAAGCAAAACATCTTTTTCTATATTTTATGGGAATGGGAAGATGCAGGACATCGTGAGTCATTGCTGAAGTCCTGATCCCTCTCTCCCACTTGCCATTCCTATCTTCATTTTAAAGGCTGGATGCCATTAATTGCCCCTTTGCAGACTTGTGGGGTTTAGTTCTAGATTTCCATATCCGGCAGCCAGTGTTGATAGCAACTGACTGACTTTATAGAACATTTATACTACTAAATAATTTTGATATCTGTTTAAATGAGGGGAAAAAAAGCCATTAAAAAGCGAAAGTTAGAATATTTCGGACATGTGATGCGACACCCAGAAAAATACGGCATCCTTCACTTAATCCTCCAGGGAAAGATTGAAGGCAAACGAGGTCCAGGCAGAAGAAGAACTTCATGGCTTAAAAACCTAAGGGACTGGTTTGGACAAAACTCAGCAGCACTTTTTCATGCGGCTGTTGATTAAAAATAGGATTGCCAACATGATCACCAATGTCCGATGACGGATATGGCACAAGAAGAAGAAGAAGAAGTTTAAATGAGATTTCTTTCTTCCTTGGGCTTATTTTATATAAGAGTGAGATAGTTAATTCAAGTAGCCTTTGGTGTATTCTAAAATAATTAGTCCTTCTAATATATATTATATTAATGTTGGGGGTGATTTGGCAGGGAGGATTTTAATATTTAGAGTGTATTGGATTTTCTGCCTTAATATTAAAATACTAATAAGCTTTTTGGATGAGAAACGAAACATCTTCAAAGAAAAACCAGTTGCCTCTTGAAAAAGCACCTTGTGGAACAAATGGCATCCACATATCAGGGACATCCATGGGGGAAAGAAGTGAGTGTAAAAAGTTCAAGATGGCTGACATGACTGTGTAGCACCACTCAAAAATATAACAAAAGGTTGAAAGAATTCTAATGAATTCTAAATGCATCTGCTGGGAGGGAATTTATCTATGAATGTTTCAGGATGAGGAAAGATTTTAAGACAGTTTGGAAGTATTTTGAGATACAAGTTTTTGATGGTGTTTGGGTACAATAAATTCATAGTCTTTCCTCTTTTTTCTTTGGGGAGTGGGCTTTTTAAATGTTAGCTCTACCTAATTGTTTTTCTCAGGAATGGGGCAACACAGATTTTCCAATTTCCCTTGCAGAATGCTCTTTCCAACCCTAGGGGGAGAAATACTCAAAAGTGACCCACTGATTTTGGGATTATCACTGTATTTTATTTTGCCTTCCAAACCATGTTAGAGAAGTTAATAACAGCCTCTAAATGCTGTATTGTTATTATATATTATTATATTATATTGTAATATTACATATTGTATTATTATATGCCTCCTAAAGAGAGCTCATAAGTGCATAGGTTAAACAAATATGAAAGAAAGCACAGTCCCCTCCTCATTTCAAAATATGAAGGCGATTACCATCAAAAGATAAATACCTGTGTTTCTTTCCAAAAGGATAAACAATATGACAAAGAATGATATATTTTCCTGATGTTAAGAGATGAAAGAAAAATCATATTTTATATTATTATTATTATTATTATTATTATTATTATTATGTGTAATCCGAATTGCTGCAGTTCACAAAACAGTAATATTTTGATCATTTTATGTTTTGGTTATTATGATTAGGTGGGACATGAGAGCTGTCTTGCAATACTCCAAAGAACCAGAGGGCAGGACAAGAAGCAACGAATGGAAACTAACCAAGGAAAGAAGCAAACTGGAAATAAGGAGGAACTTTTTTTTTTAAATAAACACAAAAAACATTACAGAACATACAAACATACAATGATAGGAATCCTGGATACTATTTTGATTATAGCTCAAGATCAGTTTACAAAGTTTTTATATACTTATAATATAAATATTTTCGAATATATTTATAATTTATATTTTATACCTATTTCTTCTATGTATATTTACTTTCTGATCTATTTTTTGTACGTCATATATCTTTTATGGATTTCTTCAAAACATATTCCCTTTTCCATTTCTATATACATTCATTTACATATATGTCTTTTCCATTTTATATAAATATATATATACATCTAACAAATTAATATTTACACTTTTCGTAATTGTGAATCCCTATTTTTTAACCATTCGTACAACCTGTTCCAAGTTAAGTAGTATTCTGATTCTTCCTTATTCTGTAATTCTTTAGTCATCTTGTCCATTTCAGCACAGTCAAAAAAATTTCTTACAATTTCCTCGTCATTTGGTATATCATTATTTTTCCATTTTGATGTATATACAATCCTAGCTGCTGTTAGGATGTGAACTATTGAACAGTATACTTCTTTGACATAGTGTCCAGACATAATTCCTAGTAGAAAAATGTCTGGTTTCCAATCTATATGTTCTTTAGTTATTTCTTCTATTATTTTCCTAATCCTGGTCCAAAATTTTTTCGCTTTTTCACATGTCCACCATTGGTGATAGTATGTACCATATGCTTTTTGGCATTTCCAACATATTGACGATATTTTGGAAAAATCATATTTTATGTTTTATGAGTCTGACTTAGTCGTACTTCTTGCCAGTCTTCTTTGATGGATTGTCTTTTTAGATAATATCAAAGGAAAAAAAGTAAGAAACTTTGAGGAACTAAAAGAAATGTTACAGAAACAAAAATGAAAGTATTTATTGGGCACTGATTAAGTTTCTATACAATGATATAACATATTATGTTTTAAAGTTGATTTGCTGAATAATCTACAAGGGCTGGATTCACACACATGCTAAATCATAAATGACAGTTGGCATTCATAACACTCACTGCAATTAAACAAAATATGAGTGAGCCCAATTGTAAGCAAAATATGTGTCTAAAACATTTTGATGCCTCAAACAGAGAAGCAGGCAGGCTCTATTCCAAGTTAAGTGGAAATTCCAAATGCAGCCAAATTGTTCTGGAATGTAAATCAGAATGTCCTATATGCCTCCCTCCTCCTGTGGTAGTAAAGACTACTACAGGAGCAGAGGTGGTATTCAGCAGGTTCTGACCAGTTCTGGAGAACCGGTAGCAGAAATTTTGAGTAGTTTGGAGAACTGGTAAATACCACCTCTGACTGGCCCTGCCCCCATCTATTCTCTGCCTCCCGAGTCCCAGCTGATCAGGAGGAAATGGGGATTTTGCAGTAACCTTCCCCTGGAGTGGGGTGGGAATGGAGATTTTACAGTATCCTTCCCCTGCTACGCCCACCAAGCCACACCCACCAAGCCATGCCACGCCCACCAAGCCACGCCCACAGAACCAGTAGTAAAAAAAATTGAATCCCACCACTGTACAGGAGGAGGGAGTAAGGACTTAAATAAGTGGTGGGTTTCAAAAAATTTTACTACCTGTTCTGTGGGCATGGCTTGGTGGGCGTCGTGTGGCTTGGTGGGCGTGGCTTGGTGAGTGTGGCAGGGGAAGGATACTGTAAAATCTCCATTCCCTCCCCACTCCAGGGGAAGGTTACTGCAAAATCCCCATTTCCTCTCGATCAGCTGGGACTCGGGAGGCAGAGAATAGATGGGGGCGGGGCCAGTCAGAGGTGGTATTTACCGGTTCTCCAAACTACTCAAAATTTCCGCTACCAGTTCTCCAGAACTGGTCAGAACCTGCTGAAACCCACCTCTGAATTAAATAATGAAACATGTGCTGCTCTTCAGTGGCACCTTGATTTTTTGCTTGAGTCTGCAGTCTCACACTGCTACTGCCATGCATGAACCCGCCTACTGTGTCCTTAAATATAACATGAAATTTTAATATCAAGATTCATGCCCTCCATTCCGGGCTTAGGTGAGCCCTAATTGGGTTGTTTTAGAATGATGCTAACAAGTTCTATATAAACTAGTTAATATCCTTTAATTACTAAGTAAGTTAAATTAAATTAGCTATTAAACCAAATAAAATTAAATTGGTTATTAAATTAAATCAAAATTAGTATAAGAAGAGTCAGCTCTTCAAATTTCATCAGCAGTTACTTTGTATTGTTGGAAGGAAAAAAACATACTTTTGAAGTCACTGTTGCAAAGACTTTTGGTGGTGGGGGGGTGCCTTTGAATAATTGTTGACTCCTGATGACTGGGTGGACAAGTCTTTGCAGATTTCTTGACACAATTTTGGAAATGGCTTGACATTGCCGTCTTCCTAAGGCTGAGAGCAAGTGATTGGCTCAAGGTCACCCAACTGGCTTTATGCCTATTATGGCACTAGAACTCACAGGCCCCCAGTTTTTAGTCTGATGACTTAGCCAGGACAAATATAGCTTTTACAAACAATTCCATAAATTATAACTGGTCCCCATTGTCCTAGGTTGATACATTAGCCAGGAAGGGTATTTCCTCCACTGACTTTGAACTTTAAGACCTTCTTCACTCTCGTGATGTATTCACTTCTAACCTTCTTCTTGACTACAGTGTGCTTGATATTATCAGCTTGAAGGATGCCCAAGTATTTGTAGTGATTATCTTCCTCCAGACTCTTGAGGTATTTCCATAGGGCATCTGCATTCCTTTGGTTTTCACTATTTTTCCTCTGTTGATGGGGGTGGCACATTTCTCCAGTCCAAACTCCACTGCAATAACTTGGCTGTATCTACAGACAGTATTGACCACTGGTTCTCTTTCAGATGGTGTTTTTCCTCATAGCTTTAGATCATTGATATAAAAGAGGCGGGATAACCTGGCAGATGTTTTCGATGTTTGATAGGCTTGGCCTGACTTGTTCAGTATTATTGACAGAGGAATCTGTGCAATAACAAACAATAGTGGTGATAGCAAGTGTCCATGAAAGATTCCTCTCTTGATATTAACAGTTTCCCAATGTATGATCATTGACCATCAACTATATCTTCCATTGTGCCATTGATCTTTGCACAAAGCTTTTCTAGGCACACTTGATTATCCGATTATGTGGCAGGGAGTCAAATACTTCCTTGTAATCAATCCAAGCTACATCCAAGTTGGTTTTCTTTCCCTTGCAGTTTTCCAAAATCACCTTGTCAGTTAGAAGCTGATAGTTTATTCCTCTGCTGTTTGGGCAGTTTTCTTTCTGCTCAAGTGGAAAGAATTTGTTTTCAACTAGATGCTGGGACAGCATCAGGTACCACATCAGTTAACAATTTGAAAGTTCTTGGTAAACAGGTAAATGGTCTGTAGTTGCCTCGTGCTCCCTCTTTTGCTGGATCTTTCATTATCAGGTAGATTTTATCAGATGTTAACCATTCTTCAATTTCCCCTCCTTGCAATATGATGTTGGCAAGGAATGGGTCTAGACCAGTCAGATGTTTCAACCAAAACCATGCAGTTCATCTTCACCTGGTGCTGACTAATTTTTGATCTTCCCTAATGTTTTTCCATTTTTTCTGCTGTTATTACAAGTTCTTTCATTTCAGCTTCATTTTTATTTTTATTATTACTAGTCTCATAGTCAAAAAGAGAAACATGTTATGGTTGCTCCAGATACATGATTAAGAAGAGGTGAACCCACTTATGGCTGCCAAATTTTCATTTTTATTTTAAAAAGCCCTTTGTTTTAAATTGTCTGTGTTGTCTTCCAGACCATTTATTCTGAATGACCTCGAATGACTTTGTCCTTCAATTTAACATGTCAAGTAATCATGTGCCTGTAAGTAGGTATTGCAAAGTAATGATTGTGCAATGTGACTGTTGAACTGCACATTTTGAGATTGGCTAGCTCTGGAAATAAATCTGATGTCTGTACAGCTTGTGCTTATGTAATGTTATAGGGCAGTAAACAAGTCAGAAACTCTAAAAAAAAATACCTGCAGATTAAAAAAATAAAACAACTGAATAAACAATGCATACAAGAAAAATATTTAAGCCACATGTCATTAGGATATAACTGGGATACAAAAATACTGAAAGAATAATTTCCCATAAGGTACACAGAGTCACCTAAGGTAAACTTGTTCTTTAATGACCCCACAGATGGTGACCTTATTGTACTTTTATGTTTGACCTAGAATGTTAGCTTCCTATAAAGTCTCTTTCAGTTTTTCATCCAGTGAAGATGGGGGAATAGAACACTGTGATCTTGAAAAGAGATTTATTTGGGAGTTATATTAATGTGGATCGCTGAAGCATGCAAATTCACCCACTCATATGACATTAATTTTTCTGAATGTGAAACATTGATACAATGGCTCAAGAAACAACATTGATATTTGAATGGATCAACAATATAACTTTTGATCTAAAATTTGTTGACTGAACCAAATTTCTGGGTGGTCAAATAAAATTCCCAAGCTTGCAATAGCAATTAACAAATTGAAAGCAAGAATAGATACCGCTGATGATGGAAAAACCTGGATATATGTAAGTACAGAAATAATGTAGACTATTGTTAATTTTAGAGTAAGAGTTGGATGTATTTTTTCTTATGTCTCTACCAAAGAGAGTTAAAAGCCATTCTTTTTTTTTCTTTCCTTTTTCTTATCACACCTGTATACTTTCTGTTTGATTTTTCTTTCTTTTCAGCTCTCTTTCTTTTTTCTTTTTATCCAAGTTTTTTAAAATTTAATAAAAATGTATTAAAAGAGAGAAATCTAATTGGGGTGTGTGGAATTGGCAAGAACATTGTTATTCCAACATTTACCGAAACACTGAATGCAAATTTGGTCCTGCAAACCTTGGGGAGGGAGAGAATTTTATTGGAATGAAATAGGAAATATCTTCTTTAGTGCCATGATCCTGATTGGGTTTAAAAGAGATTGCTATGCATTCACATTACTAAACTTTTAAGAAAAACTTGAACGTTTGAACATGGTTATCACATCAAGCTTGCATCACAGAGGGTCTCCATGTGTTACATCTCATGCTGGGGGGGAAATGCAGTCCAGTGTTTAACTGAGACAAATTGAGGGGTTACATTTGGCCTTTGAGATGCCTTGTCAGGTCCCTTGATTCAAAAGATAGGAAGAGCTGGGTCAAAGGAGTAGACAGATCTGGGACCTTATAAAATTAGTGACATTAAATTAATACTGAGTTCACTTTCTCTACGCATTTAATAAGTCCTGCCTTCTATCACATTAAAAATGCAACAGCAATTTCAACAAGTTTTGAGGAACACACCCAAAGCTTGGAGTGGGGTGGGCATATATACCACCTTTTGCTAGTGCCCAACATAAACATTGATTCCCAGGTATAGTTGGGGAGCTTTGACATTTATTGATGTGTCTTAAACCACATTTTCATCCTGTTATGAGTTGTTTCTTTTTTTCTTTTCCCAACTCAATAGCAATTTGTGTCACTCTAATCCATACATCCGGTTTCTGCTATGGGATGTCAGTCTTCCATTTTTAAAGTCGTGATCTAAAATAATGTTGAATCCTTCTCACAATAGCCATAAATAATGAATGCTGTGCCAAAAAGTAATCTTTCCAAAAAGCAGTGAGAGCATGATGACAAAGCAAGTAATGTTTTAGTTGCATTACAGTTTAGAAATAGTTGCAAAAAAAGAATAGTCCAGGCAACAATATAGAATAGGAGAGGAGTTAAAGCATGAAGTAGCAAAAAAACAACAACAAAAAAACAAGAGAGAGAAGGCAGAGGGACATAAGGTAAGGCAAGGTAAAGTATAAGGTAAGGTAAGGGCAGGTACAGAGCCAGCAGCAACAGGAGAAGAATGCCAACAAGCCCATAAGATGAGGAATAAGGTGGCTAGATAGGATGAGGTAAAGTAGGATCTTTGAGGATCACACTGGAACCTTATAGGGCACCAAGTATAGATCTATGATATAGATGCAATGACAAAAATGGCATTAAAAACTTTAATGAAGCAAAGACAATTCTTAAGAACCATGAAATGATATCAAGGAGTTTGCATTAACTCAAACAATGAGAATTCAGACCATTTTCCTTTTTAAATGTAGATAAGAAAATTTGTTGTAAATTTCAGATTCAGTTTAGACCTCAAACATCTGTGGTTAGATCTTCCAACATGCCATCCTGCTTTAAACATAAACCCAGGAAAGATTTTTGTGTTTTTTTTTTAAACTTTATTTTTTATTTATTTTACTTAATGTATCCAAAGTACTCTTTCAGGAAGCTTAACTCCCTGTCTTCTTCCAAATATTCTCTTTTCGTTTTCGATCTCTGGTTTACAAAACACTGCTGCCCTCAAACAAATGTCTTTGAGCAGGAGAAAAAAAAAGCAAAGAAAACAAACAAACCCCATAAAACCTGGATGATTTTCTTTTTAAAAAATCATGGACAGCTTTTTGTGGGTAGATGGCATTGTGGTGTCAAAAATGCATCATTCCATCATAAAACCCAAATACATATTTTGTGAGGGTTGAAATGTAATGAGTTTCACTCTAAAATTATCACTGGATCCATTCACCCATCTCTAATGAAAAATAGCAGTGAGCTACTGCACTAAACCTTTTACTGCTAAATAAATACAAGCTCAAGATTCTTCTCTTTCTCTGGCTGTTTTTGCAAGACCTGCTATTCAAAGAACCCAATTTTATGGGTTGGTCCAACGTACTAAATTCCAAGTTGGAAGTTAGTGTAGGAAGTTAGCACCCACCCCTCTCCTAGAAAAATGAAATATCGTAGGAAATATTAAAAAGGCAGAATATTATATAGAATATCCCTAGAGAAATTGAGAAACATGCTTTTAGAAAGGAAACAGACTTACTCTTAGTAGCCCCCACCTTTGTCAATGGGCCATCAAGGAATGGCCAAGCTCACTCACCACCAACACCTTTGTTAATAGCCTGGAGCAGTCTATTCTACATAACAAAGATCTTCAGTCAGAGCCATATTAGGAATTGCCCAAAGCCCTTTCATTACACCACATGGGACCTGGGAAGATTACATCAGCCAAGTCTGGGACTCAGGACAGCCCACAAGAGCTGCCCCAGCATGCCCCTGGGAGTCTGACAGCCAATCGGAGTGCATTACATACACAGGAACAGGAAACTAAGAGGTGGGGCCCAACAGAGGTCATAAAACCAAGAGACTCAGC
>QLTV01004237.1:1483960-1498910 GCA_003457575.1 Thermophis baileyi | reverse complement strand
AGAAGCGCAGCAGCAGAAGGTAAGGCCAATTCTGGGGGGAAGGCAGGCAAGTGGAATGCCACATGGAAGGCAGGAAAGCATGTCAGGGCTGCAGGAAGGGAGGTAGCAATCTACTCCCTTGCCTGCAGCCCTGACATGCTTTCCTGCCTTCCACGCAGCCTTCCCAGTTTCCCTGTAGCCAGCTTGCGAAGGCAGGCAAGCGGAACGCCACGTGGAAGGCAGGAAAGCATGTCGGGGCAGCGTGTCTCCCATGCCGGCTCCGCTAGGCTTGGGGATCCGAATCAGCCCACTGGCTTCCCACCCGGCCACCTGCCTGCTCTCTTTGACTGCCAGCGCCACTCCGGGAATTCGGCTTGCGGAGTCCGGCGCTCTGGGGGAAGGAGGCTCAGCCGCGGCGGCGCTTACCGCCGGCGAAGAAGCAGAGTGAGAGGGGCAGAAGCTGCTGGTGGCCAGTGGGGTGACAGCCCCCTGCACGGGGAGAGGGCCAGGACAGGCCCGGCCGCACCGCCACAGAGCTTTCCCTTTGGCCTGGGCGGCTTACCTGGGTGTGCGGGTAGCCCTTCATCTTCGCCATGTCGCCCCACTTGTAGTTGTGCAGCCGGCTGGAGCGGGACATGGTGTGGGCGGAGTGGCCGATGCAGCCACCGCTGAGGCCGCCCTGGCCAAGTGATCACCGCGCCTCCCCAGCAACAAGCGTGTTGGGGCCACCTTGCCCGCCTTCGATGCCTCCGTGCGCTGCGCATGGAAGGCGCTGCTGCTGCCACTCTCACCACCCTCCCTACCCACCTGGCTGCAGATGTCCGACTGCCTGAAGTAACCCCGCCGCTGTTCGCTTTCATTTTGCGGCGGGAGAAGGAAGAAAGTGCCAAGGGAAAGGGGGATTGCGAGGGGGAGCTGCCCTCTCTGCGCTGAATTGGGATCATTCAGGGTAGTCCTAGGAATTGGGTGAGCTTCTTGCCTTCTTAGCTCAAGGAACGGCCATTTTCTGCAGGAGGACGACTGCGGCGGGGGGGTCTACTGGCCGAAGTACAGCTCCCCCCCTTTTTTTCCTTTTAAATGAAAAATCATTGTGACGCTGTCTAGTGTTTTGAGCCGGCACGGGTGGAAGGCTGCGTTTTCTACAGCATTCCCCTCCCTTCTTTGGATCGCCCTGCAGGGGGTGGGGCTCTGCCTTTGCAGAAACGGGCCAGGCGGTTTGTATGGAGGATTGGCAGGGGGGATGCATGGCCCTCCGGGATGGAGAGCGGGGCAAGAGAAGGCTCCGAGTTTCGCTTGGGCAGTCAAGCCAGATGGTGGAGGGAAACTCAAAGCGTTGGGGGCTTCAGAAGGGCAAAATGTGCTTCAGAATGTGCAGCTCCTGGACCTAACAGTGAGTGACATGAGTGACGTCAAGTTGGCCATGCCCACCCAGTCACATGACCTCCCCCCCACCAAGCCACGCCCACAGAGCCAGTAGGGAAAAATTTCACATTTCACCCCTGCATCCATCTCACTGTTGGAGCTTTTCTGGGTGGCTTAAAAAATGATAAAAACATAAATATAAAACAGTTAAAATTAATGAAAGTTAAATAGAGACTAAAATCACAGGATGGGACTCGCTTACCCCATTAATCACCTCCAGCAAAGCTCTTTTAAGCTCTTCCAGAAAATCAAAAGGGTAGGACTAGATCTCACCTCCAGTGGCAGATCTGTATAATACACTGCATCACACATTAGGCAAAGACATATAGTGACACCATAAGCTGACAAATCTGGCCTCTATTCTATCAGTTTTATATTTTCTATTTTGCATGTGTTCAGTGCCATATTTAGAGATATGTTTTGCAGTTATCTCATAAATCAAACTTCCCTATCTGTAACTACCGGTAATCTTTTTTCCATTTTTTTTTTCGTTTTTCACACATAAACTCTATAAAGCAAATCCCTCAAGTGTTGTCTTCATTGTATTCGTTTGCCTTTTGTGACACTAGACTGTGGGGTAGTTCAAAATCCATCTGACACATCATCTCCATCCATTCAAGTTGCCTGATAGACATGCAAGCTCAGGCTATAATATCTCGAAATAAAAAAGAACCCCGGGCTTTATGACAGCACGCGCTGAGAAGCAAAGCACAGATAACATCGAAATTGCCTTTCAAGTCCCATGGAAGTTTAATTCTTAATATAAATGAGAACACACAAATCTTACACGAGCAAACAATGATTACCCTGGAAACTGTTACACTCAGAAAGAACAAAAATAATAACTAGAGTACATGAAAGTCATCTATCCTTGATCTCCACGATCTCATTGTATAATGGAGCTATGAGAGTTGTGGTATTGTTGTTTTTGCATCTATGACTGAAAGAGCCTTTGATTTAAACTTGCTTCAAATAAACTCTGCAGTAATTGCAAGTAAGTTTTGGCTGGGATGAACATTCTCTCCGACATTGTAGGAGATTTGAATATGATTCTTCTCACCGATTAGATGAAGTCAGTCCAACATCAGTTCCAATGAATGAAACAGTGTTTACTAGTTGATGGTAAATATGAATCTTTCTGTTATGCATGAATTATTGTAAGTATTGGAATAATGGAAAAACAGGTATCACTGTACCACTGTGGCAACGTAGTTTGGTGAGCCCATTGTTACCTTTATTCCTCATTTTCTCATCTAGTAACATGAGATCATATCTTCAAGTATGACTTTATAAGATGGATGCACAACCTATTTTAGATGGACAGCAGCAGGCGTGAAATCCAGCAGGTTCTAACAGGTTCTGGAGAATTGGTAGCAGAAATTTTGAGTAGTTCAGAGAACCGATAGCAGAAATTTTGAGTAGTTCGGAGAACCGATAGCGGAAATTTTGAGTAGTTTGGAGAACCGGCAAATACCACCTCTGGCTGGCCCCAGAGTGGGGTGGGAATGGAGATTTTACAGTATCCTTCCCCTGCCACGCCCACCAAGCCACACCATGCCCACCAAGCCACGCCCACAGAACCGGTAGTAAAAAAATTTGGATTTCACCACTGGACAGCAGCACATGAAACTTTAGGAATGTGGGGCTATATATGGGAAATTCAAGGAGAAGAAAACCTATACAGAAAGTGAAGATGTCCAGAATAAGACTCACATTTTTCATAAAACCCATTTTAATTTGACTCATCTTACATTTTCTCAACTTATCCTCTCCTGAAGTCTGCTAAGGTTAATTTTATCTTACTTGCCAAAAAGCAGAGGCAACTGATAAGGAGGTGGGGACCACATCAGAAGTCTACATGCAGTTCTTGGAATGTGGTTTGTATACCTGTGTTCTGTGTCAGGGATGGGCAACTTTGTTATTTTCTTTTAATGGGCAGCTGAAGGCAACAGGGCTGACCAGTAAGTGATATCTCCAAAGTGGGGTTTTGAGTGCAGAAGGAGTTGGAATGACTAGCTTGCTTGCCTTATTTTTACATATCTTAGACCTAAGTAAGGGTAGTCACTGGTCATGGGTTTTTTGATCTGGTCATTGTTTTCTTCTAAAAAAAACCACCAGAAAACAGCATAAATCATTTGTCATTGCCTCCTTCCTTGGGTCAGTCACTCCCTCTCATGCCTAGGAAGGAGGCAAAGGAAAATCACTTCCTTTGGCAAGAAAATTGCAGGGATTTGTCCAGACAGTCTCCAAGGATCAGACATGATTGAACTAACTTTGTGCCTAAGGGAGGACTGGAACACACAGTCTCCAAGTTTCTATCGTGATGTCTTAACCACTATACCAAACTGGCTCCCTTGTGCTGACCCTGCCAGATCCTATGTAAATATCCAGGTCCCAAGCCATAAAAGACTACAGATGATAATTACTATTGTGTAGTGGGCTGCAGTAGGCAAGAACAGACCATAATAGATACAACAACATTTATTGACTGAAAACTGGAACTGAGGAACTGCAGGCAAATCCTTGTAATTTATACTCTGGGCCCACAGGGCCTTAACCAATCATAATACTTGAAAAAGCCCACCCAAATATGAATGTTCTAAGTTTCCCTCCAAAACAGTTGGAGTTACACAGTTAGGGTCATCTAAAGGTTAGTTTCACTTTAGCAGGGCTTAACACAACTATATGTATTCAATACATAACAATTACCACTTTGTACCCGAAAGCCAGTTTGTATATCAACTCTTCACACTTAAGACAGGATTATTTTTTCTTTTAAAAAATATTGCTAGTAATGACTAAGAATAGTTTTGAAAGGTTTTGTAACATCTATGCATCGTGTCTGAAAACCATCAGGTGAATCCTTTTTTAAAAAAAAACCTGCCCCAGCTCTATTTAGATATTTATTTTCCAACTCAATAATTCAGAGGCTTAAATGGAACTTGACAGTTTTTTATGTTCCATACAGAATTTTAAAGAACTGGAGAGTCCAATTTTGGAACAGTCAACGTTGTCTTTTGAAAATGTGTGCAACATGGGAGTGTGAAGGCAAAACATGACTCACTCAGTTTCTGAATTCTAAGGGGGGAAAGTGAGGGGAGGTGATGAAAATGGGGCAGATGAGACAATTGATTGTTACCTAAATGGCTGTGCATATCATAATGAAATATATAACATTACACTGTTTAGTTTGTCTCCTGAATATTTTTTTAATGTCTTGGGAGCCCCCAACAGTTGGTGTGGGAGTTACATTGAGAATTAAAATTTCCTATAGCTGGAATGCCGATTCTGTCAACAAATCCAAGAACCACGTAACATCAAGCCTGAGAATCACCAAGCAAGCCATGGGAAAGAGAGGAAAAAGAAGTGCCAAATTTAAACTGCTCTTGGCATAAGAGGGAACTGCATTCTCATATTGACAGAAGTGGTTTCCCCTAATATTCATTAAATACTTTTTATCTATCAGTACTATATCAAATGTCTGTGTAGCTTCTTCCTAGTTTGAGTGTGGGGGTTGCCAGTTAATATCTTGCTTATATTTCCTATCTTCACCATGGCCCCCACTTAGAAGATCTAAATGTGCCAACACCAAAGGCCAGCACCCCCACAAAAATGGTTTTTACTTGTCCTTCCTTGAACCCAAGTATACTGAATACCGTTTTACCAAAAATACATCTCAATCAAGAATCGAGAGCTTCTGGTAAGTAGAACTGTCTAGTTTGGAAGACAGCAAACCAGGTATCATGTCAGCAAAGGCTAGACAGCAGCTACAGCTTTATAGATGAAATTGCTGACTTGCTGTCTTCTAGAATTGTCATGAGCATAGTTGCTCCTCATTATAGAGACAGAGGACACCAGGCCTCTGTTCAGAGACTCTTATATTGTTTTTCTTGGGTATCTTGAGATATTCTTTATAGATCCAGGGTGAAGATACCAATTAGGGCACATTCCAATATTATAATCTTCCTGCATAGGGTATCTCCTATAGGGTCTTCTTAGGAATGCTACCAGGATCGTCCAATTCCCCTAGTCTCTCTCCAACTTACTTCTTCCTAGGGGCAGCAATGAAACTTTCCTCCTTTTCTGAGATCTGCCTAAGAAGGTGGTTGGACTAGAAGACCTCCAAGGTCCCTTCCAACTCTGTTATTCTATTCTATTCCAACCAGTTTTTGAGGGGTCTTTAGGTCTGTGAGTCAGAGCTAATTATGAGAAGCTTTATGTCTTTCTCAGGTTTCACTATGAGCAGTTTCACCTTGGCATTTGGGTAAGTGACAGGAAAAACCAGATGTTTCCAGTCTTGGTATCCTAACTTAGTGCTGTTTTGTTCTATCCCCATAACAGTAAAATTTGTCAATGAATTGGATGTTTGTTCTGGTAAACCATCTCATTAGCCAGTTTGGTGTAGAGTTAAGGCACTATGCTAGAAACCAGGAAATGGTGACTTCTAATCCCACCTCAGACACAAAGTCAGCTTGGTGACCTGGGCCAGTCACATTTTTTGCTCTGGGAAGAAGACAATGGCAAACCACTTCTGCAAATCTTACCAGGACAATTGCAGGGACTAGTTTAGGCAATCACCTGGGGACTGACTTGAAGGCACCCACACAACAATCCCTCCCCCCAACCCAGGGTTGGATTCTAACTTACCTTGCTGCCGGTTTGCTTCCTCCTGCACCGTGTGGGCCCACCATGTGGGCGTGCCGTGTGGGCGTCCCCCCCCAAAAAAAGCCAAAAACAAGATGGCGACGCATGCGCAGTGCTGGAAACTCGGCTTCTACGCATGTGCAGAAGGGAAAAAACCCGGAAAAAAATTCAAAAAATAAAATAAAAAAAAATCAAATTTTTTTTTAAAAAGATGGCGGCGCCCACGGACCGGCACCAACTGAACCGGATCCGTGACGTCACTGTGATGTCACCAGGGGGTTGCTACCGGTTCGGGCAAACCGGTCTGAACCGGGAGGAACCCACCTCTGCCCCGACCTCATTATCTTTAACAATTAGA
The DNA here is from genome assembly GCA_003457575.1 of Thermophis baileyi. NCBI lineage: Eukaryota > Metazoa > Chordata > Lepidosauria > Squamata > Dipsadidae > Thermophis > Thermophis baileyi. Next base: position 1,492,507 of record QLTV01004237.1, on the reverse strand, counting down.
GGAATTCTATGGATTATTTATTTGTTTATAAGTCAACACATACAAGAGGCTATCACGGTAGATGAAGACTGCCATAGTAAATATTTTACCATTGAATTAATATAAAATGCTCAGTATGCCAATGTAAACTGCTTAAAATGGATAATTTTTTTCTATGCTTATCATATCATGTTTGTCTCAAAACTGCTCTTAGTGCCATAGCAACTAAGAATTTTTCTTCTCCAGTGTCATTTTCTTTAGAATGGGGGAAGCATGGTAGGTTGGGAGAAGAAGTCATAGAGCACCATTTGCTTTTCATAGCCAATGTGCGAAACTTCTTGCTGCAAATATACTATTATTATTTTTAGACTCAGTGTCTTGGTGGGTTTTTTTTCTTTAACTTTCTTTTTTTAAATGAAACATGTTATGTAAATTTATAATTAATATTATATCAATTTTCCCAAGTCTAAAAATATAGATGAGATTTTATATCGCCAATTTAGTAAAGGTGCTTTAAAAGGGGTATGGATGGATAGGAGTTAGGGAGAAAAAGGAGGAAGAGAGGGAGAGGAAAAGAGAGACAGCAAGAAATAAAGAAGGGAGCTGACTAAAACATTTAGTTTCTCTGACCTAGTTATAAAATCATCCTTCCTAACCTGCTCCTTATTCAAGTTTCATAGAGCATACATCTCAGAACATCTTTTGAGAAGCAAAGGCCAAGCACTCAGAAATGTATGGACAAATGTATGAAACACTAGAGAAATCCAAACTGCTCTATGGATTGGTGTTCTTCCCAGAATTAAGTTGTTGATACTTTGAATAGGTATGGTTGAGTTGTTGAAAATGAAGAGACAGATTTCTTTTTATACTACATCTGAGATTCTTTGATTGAACAACATGCCAGTATAAGGCTTCAGCCAGCTTGCTTGGCACAAAGATGCTCCAGTTGCACTTTGCTGAGGGCATACAGTATTTTGTAATGAAACCTCCATCTCATAGGCAGCCCACTGCTGATGCTGAAGGCAGTCCAGCTTTTACCAGTATGAAAGTATTGTTTTCCCAGTTATCATAACAGGAAACCTCCTATGTCGATATTTTAGTTTGTTTGAAAAAAGAGTCTTTGAAGGTCGGAGATCTATAGGCCTCCATTTGGCCTGCTGAAGGATGTCCTGTAGCCTTATGTCTGAGCATTGCAGTTCCATGGCTTTAATTTTGTTTTGTTTTGTTGTGATGACTCCTTCTCTTCTTCTTTCCTATTTACCATGAAAATATCAACTTCATAGAAGACTTAAGGCTTGTTTCCGATTCTCTTGGGTGTTTTCCTTTCCCTCCTTCTTTTTGCAAAGTCCCGAAGAGACTTGAAACTGGGAAATTAGGAGTTCTGGAAGCTTGAAATTGACTAGTCTGCTGTAGTTGAGTACTAGGTTGAAATTGACTAGCCTATCATCTGTTCCTTTTTACCAGATTCCCAGTGCTGGATCACTGTTGAGCTCTCTGTCCCAACACTGGAATCTTGCTCCACAATTTAGACACATGTCTAGTCAGAAAAAGACTCCATGAATTATCAGGGCTTTCTTCCAGGAAAATGCAAATATTATACTGTAGCATGTACTATAATCTTAAACAGCATGGACCTTATTGTACAAAGTGGATCTATTTCCAAATAAACTGGTCATACGAATAGGCTACAAAATGGCAATTTCGCTTCAGTAAAATGTACTTTTACAAACAAACAACATTTGTTTTCCTGTTTCATTGATGAAAAAGACCAGTTTCCACACCCCTTCCCTTTTCATGCTTCCTTCTGAGGCGTTTATTTCAATAACTCGATTCATTTCCTCCTAGGAACAATATACATAGACATCTGATGACAAATAAAAGATGAGACACCCACATTACCTTGTGAAAGACATGGGTTAAGTGGAAACTGTTTCCAATCTCCACCATAGTAGTTGAATGAAAATGGCATCTTTCATTTTAATAGATTCTCACCAATATGTGATCACTTATTTTTCAGGAGTCATAACCCTCCTTTTCTCGATCTCCATTTTAAAATTTCAAAATATTTTGATTATATGATGATGAAGAAAAGAGTTGATTGAATAGCGTGCACACACATACACATGCACACACCACATTTAGAGCATAGAAAAATATGTTTGAACGTTGTTACACAGCATCAAGCATAAGAAGCACAAAGCAGGATTTCTTTTATGGCATGGGAAAAGTGGGAGACAGAACGGCTGAATTTAAAGTAAGAGATTATAAGAACAGGCAACAACTTTGTCCAGTTAGTGAACAATCAACTGTTCAAAGTGTCTGCTGCCTTTGTGTTTAATAAAGATTTCTTGCTGGGTTGAGTATCAGGGAAGCTTCAATGAAGTTACATCAAGCTATAGGAGGAAATCTGAGGCACACCATCTGTGTGTGAATATCCATGAAGCATGTGTATTAAAGACAGAATATCATGTACTCCAGCAGCAAGAGGCCAGTCAACAGTGAAACATTTATAAAGCTAATTAAGATTTAAATTTGGCCTTTTTCATCAAAGTCTCCACTTAATGATGCACTGGTATGAATCAGCATTTAAATGAGCCGGTATCTAACTCCAGATCAATTATTGAATAACCAATCTATTTGTGATAAAGTCTTATGCTCCAAAGATTATAACATACCGGTAGTAATTGTGTTAATTTTATAGGAAACTGAGAATGGAAATGGAAAGAACAGAGTTGATAAACAGATAGGGAAAACACTCTATGGTTTTAAGCTGACATGGTATAGAGGGTCCTCCCAAAGGTGCTTTTTTCAAGAGGCAACTAGACTTTCTGGTTTTTCTTCGAAGACATTTAGCTTCTCATCCAAGAAGCTTCTTCAGCTCTGACTGGATGGTGGGGAATAGAAGGATCATCTGACCATCCAGTCAGAGCTGGAGAAGCTTCTTGGATGAGAAGTGAAACGTCTTCCAAGAAAAGCCAGAAAGTCCAGTTGCCTCTTGAAAAAAGCACCTTTGGGACAACCATGACCTGGATGACTGAGAATCTCCATAGACATATAGAAGGTCTTATACAGTCATATGTGCTGTAATTTCACAAGTTCCTTTGGTCATGTGTCATGTTTATGGTGAGATTAGAGAGGAGTAGGTGGGAGACAAAAATGGGATGGACCCCTGAGATAGATTCTCATGAGTCCTGACCTTTATTTGCACTCATAAGTCTGCACAGCAATCTACTTTTGGCATAAGTCACCAACACTCTTTGTAAATGAGATCTATGTGGCCAGTAGTGGGTTCTAAAACCCTTTACTACCAGTTCGCGCTTGCGCTCGCGTACGCGGGTGATGCTTCTGCACATGCGCAGAAGCGTCCCAGGCGGCTGGGCGGAGCCTCCTGCCGCCGTCACTACTGGTTCCAAGAACCGGTCCGAACCGGGAGCAACCCACCGCTGTGTGTGGCCTTTGAAAATCAGCAAACGAGCTGAATGAAGCCAAGCATTCAGATAATTACAGAAGTTGCTAGAGACCCATGATAAGAAAGAAATATCAAAAGTAAAGACATCCAAATAACCTTAAAAAAAATTCTCTTTGATTATTCTTTCATTCCAATCCCCAGTCCTATATTTTTATTACTGTGCTGACATGCTCAAGGAAGAATGCAAGTTGAATGCAGCTCTTGGATGAATTGTATAAATAGACTGAAAGGCCTTTTTTAATTAAAAGAGAAAATGGATTCTAATTTAGCAATTGTTTGTACAGTCATTTTAATTGTTCAGAATGAAAAATAGTTTATTGGTAACGTTCTGTACTGGGGTTGCTCACCTGCCTCCAGTTTTTCTAACTTCCTCAAATATTTATGTATATATTTCTATAACTGGGAAGTTTCTAGATGAATTGATTACCTTTAATGTAACGATGTTGGTTTGACATATTAAGAATTATTGAATGATATATTTACAGAACTGTAAATTGGGAAATGTTTGAAGATGTTTTGGCAGCTTTCCCATACATCTGGTACCAAAACCAAGAAAATTCTTTAACTGACTTGTATGGTCTCATTTTATTTACTCAGAAGTAAGTTCTACTAAATACAATATAGCTTGGTTGTGAGGATATATATGTAGGATTACTGGCAAGTCTCCAAAAGTACTTTTAAGTTTAGCAGAACTGTAACATCTGTCCTGATCTCAATATAACACCATCAACAGAATCATTTCAGAAAATCCTTGCAAAAAATTAAATTGAGGTCTGAAAATGTTGTTATTTGCTAGAGAAGTGTGGGAATAGTTGCATCAATTTTCAATTTGCTATTAGGGGCTGCATAGTTTCAGACCAAAGCTTGGAGTAAGGAAATGTTAGGACTCCAGAAAGCTTTCAATCAAATTTGAATTCATATATGAAATAGACACCAAATATGAAATATTGAGTTGCTTTGATTAGACATTGTCCTCTTCTGATTCCAATTATACATTCACACATAGAGTTGCTATAGAAATTAGTTTACTCATGAAATTAGTTTACTCAAGGTTAAGAGATAACAGCAGACAAGGAATAGCAATAGCACTTAGACTTATATACCACTTCACAGTGCTTTACTAGCCCTCTCTAAGCAGTTTACAGAGTCAGTATATTGTCCCCAACAATCTGGGTCCCCATTTTATCAACCTTGGAAGGATGGAAGGCTGAGTCAACCTTGAGTCAGTCAGGATCGGACTTCTGGCAGTGGGCAGAATTAGCCTGCATTATAACCGCTGCATCATCATGATGTCAGCCCTGGAGGCCATCTTTTCTTTTGGATCTTCAGGGCTGCCACACTTAGTGCTGTGGGAAAGTGGGAGGGGTGTTGCATGGAGTTGGTAGAGTTATTTAGCCATAACAACATTCTTTTCTCTGAGAGTCAAGGACGGTCAACCTGTACCTGGAGTGGCGTGACTGGGAGGCATCTCCAGTTGGGACAGTGGATTGATTGGATCATGTGATGGACATGTGAGTGCAGGGGAAGGGACTTTGACTTTCTTTTGGGTGGGGAAAACCCAGGAGCTTTCAGATTCGGGTTTTCCCAGATGTGCCAATATGACATCTCTAATAAAATGGATCTTTGAGGAATTGTTTGCCTTGGAGTCTTACTTGGTTGGGGGTGTTACTTGGAACCCTGACACATGGCTGCAAACCAAAACAAAATCTCTGAAAGAAGCTTGCCTGACTAGTTTTATTTTTAACTGGAACATGCAGAAAAATAGCCAAAATTCAATCCAAAATTCCAAGAGCTAGGCCAGAGTCAGAATTTTACAAGCAGAATCCATACAAATATCATGCAAGAGTGGGAGATTAGACAGTTAATTCTAAAGATGGAACATGAGTTAGGTCTGTCTCTTAAATAAGGCTGCAAACAGCTGACTTTAATTTATTTATTTAAGAATAGCAATAGCACTTAGACTTATATACTGCTTCACAGTGTTTTACAGCCCTTTCTAAGCAGTTTACAGTGTCAGCATATTGTCCCCAACAATCTGGGTCCTCATTTTATCGACCTCGGAAGGATGGAAGTCTGAGTCAACCTTGAGCCAGTGAGGATCGAACTGTTGGCAACTGGTAGTCAGCAGTAGCCTGCAGTACTGCATTCTAACCACTGCACCAAAATGTATATGTCCACCCACTCACTGTCAGCCACTCTGGGCGGCTTACAAAAATGATCAAGTTGGCACACTTAAAGCAATGTTGGACTATATAAATGCTTATGTGGAGCAAACTTCAATTAATTTTATAATAATGACAGCAGTATTGTCAATATTATTAGTTAATGGTGCAGTCTTTATAGAAAAAAAATCAGTCAATGTTCTGAAAAAAAAAATACAAGGCTAAGCAATTTCATCTTTATGACCACACACAAGGCAAGATAAACCGCCATGTATGGCTTACCACAGAAAGGTAATATGCTTCTCATGCTAATGAGCTTCTGATATCTTGGAACTCAACTATTGAATGGGAAAATATAGAAAAAAATGGAAAGCAAGGCATTGGCAATTATATCATCTGAATTCTGTATATGACATTAATAATAATAAAAAGTTTGCTTTCAGGTAAGAATATAAGATTAGTTTTTTTTCTAAATTCCATTCATAGTTTTAAAGACAGGATCAAAATCTTATATTCTTCACCATATAAGTGTAAATACGATGTCCTATAGCCGTGATGGCGAACCTATGGCAACGTGCCACAGATGGCACACGGAGCCATATCTGAGGGAACGCGAGGTGTTGCCCTATGTCAGCTCCAGCATGCATGTGCGTGCTGGCCAGCTGATTTTCGGTCTTCCAGAGGGTGGGAGGAGGTTGTTTTCACCTTCCCCAGGCTTCAGGAAAGCCTCTGGAGCCTGTGGATGGCGAAAAACGGACCCAACAGGCCTACCAGAAGTTCAGAAATGGCCGTTGGGCCATTTTTCACCCTCCCCAGGCTTCAGGAGGCTTTCCTGAAGCCTGGGGAGGGTGAAAAACAGCCCAACGGCCCAACCGGAAGTTTGTTTCTGAACTTCCAGTAGGCCTGTTGGGTCCGTTTTTCGCCATCCACAGGCTCCGGAGGCTTCAGTGAGCCCTGCGCGCATGCGTGGGGGGGAGTGCAGGGCATGCCCTGTGCGCATGCGCCGGGGAGGAAGGCATTGCATTGTGGGTGTGGGCACGCGCGCGCACAGACCCTTTTGGCACCCAAGCAAAAAAAGGTTCGCCATCACTGTACTAATGGATTTACATGTCCCAAATGTAGTCAAATGCAGGGGGTTAGAATCTGTGATATTTTGTATGTAACAGTATTTGTGAAAAATACTCTGGAACAGTATTTGACTTTAAACTGAATATAAGCCAACAGTGTCATGTGGCTGCATGGAAAGCAAATGCAATTTGAGGCTGCAGTAATAGAAAGACAAATGTCTATGGAGATTCTCTGTCATCCAGATCATGGTTGTCCCAAAGGTGCTTTTTCAAGAGGCAACTGGACTTTGTTTTTCTTTGAAGACATTTTTGCTTCTCATCCAAGAAGCTTCTTCAGCTCTGACTGGATGGTGGGGAATGGAAGGGTTTATATTCCTTGCAGACAGCTGGTCATTTGCATTCTTTTAGAGTCATTGAGGCCATGTGGGGGTTTGTCTGTGTCTTCAGTGTCACCTGAGTAGTGCAAACAAATTGGTGTGGAGCCTTCTTGGAACTGCTGAAAGGACTGTGTTGTAGAGCTGTGTTTTCTGCAGGATGTTTTCTGCCCTGTGTCCCTTTACTGTTGAACACAGGCACAGGCTGTTTGGGATGAGTAAGTGCTGTATGCACCTCAAACTGAAGTGCAAATGGTTCCTGTAGTCTGCAATTTTATTTCTGGAAATCCATTCATACTCCTGTACCATTTGAAGGGTGTTCATCCCAAAGTGTATAGCTAAATATCTATTTGTCAAGTGGCCTCAATTACTCTCTAAAAGAATGCACGACCAGTATCTTCTTGGTAAGCTAGAAAAATGTGGAATATACTACATCGCCACCAGATGGATTTGTAGCTGACTGACAAACTATACTCAATGAGTAGTCCTTAATGGTACTACAACCACATAGAGAGAAGTAAGCAGTGGGGTACAACAAGGCTCCGTCTTAGGCCCAGTACTTTTCAATATCTTCATAAATGACTTAGATGAGAGAATAGAAGGTGAACTCATCAAATTTGCAATGACACTAAACTGGCAGAAATAGCCAACACCCCAGAAGACAAGCTCAGGATCCAAAAACATATTGAAAAACTTGAACCAAACTTATCCAACAAAATGAATTCTGATGTGGAGAAAAGCAAAGTTTTACATTTAGGCAAGAAAAATCAAAGGTATAAGTATAGATTAGGCAAGACCTGGCTCAAAAACAGTAACTGTGAGAGGGACCTTGGAGTTCCAGTGGATGATCACTTGAATATGAGCCAGCAGTGTGCAGCTAATACAATCCTGGGTTGTATAAACAGAGGAATAGAATCAAGATCACATGAAATATTAGTATTGCTTTATAAAACCCTAGTAAGACCACACCTGGAATACTGCAACCAATTTTGGCCACCATACTACAAAAAAGATGTTGAGTCTTTGGAAAAAGTTCAGAGAAGAGCAACTAAGATGATCAAAGGAGACTAAAACTATGAAGAATGGATGCAGGATCTGGGTTTGGCTAGTCTAAAGAAAAGAAGAATTAAGGGTGACATGATAGCAGTATTCCAGTATTTGAGGGGCTGCCACAAAGAAGAGGGGGTCAAATTATTCTCCAAAGCACCAGAGGGCAGGACAAGAAACAATGGTTGGAAACTAATCGAAGAGAGAAGCAACCTGGAATTAAGGAAAAACAGTGAGGGCAATTAACCACTGGAACAGCTTGCCTTCAGAAATCGTGAGCACTACATCCCTGGAAGTTTTTAAGAAGAGACTAGACAGTCATTTATCTGAAATGGAATAAGTTCCCCTGCTTGAGCAGGGGGCTGGACTAGAAGGCCTCCAAGGTTCTCCTCTCCTCTCCTCTCCTCTCCTCTCCTCTCCTCTCCTCTCCTCTCCTCTCCTCTCCCCTC
>QLTV01004237.1:1445813-1480923 GCA_003457575.1 Thermophis baileyi | reverse complement strand
AAAGAAAATCCAATAAAAATAAAAAGTGTTCTAAAAACTATATTTTTTTTATTAAAAAAAAATGACCTAAAAACAACGAAATACCCTGAAAAAAATTAACAATAAAATATCCTTTAAAAAAAAACCATTAAAAGCAAAAAGGAAAAACAAAACAGCCACTGGCAGAATGGCAGAATCAACCACTCTCCAACCACAGCTGCTGTGGCCTAGAGGTAGAACTTTTGCCTCACAATCAGGAGGTTGTGAGTTCGATCCTAGGTAGAGGTGCCGCTAGGCTTCAATTTGAAAAAAAATAAAAATAAAACAAATAAAGCCAAAAAAAGATGGCGACTGCATGCACAGTGCTGGAAGTCACCTTCTGAGCATGCTCAGAAATTTTTTTTAAAAAAAGATGGCGGCCCCCATGGACCGGCAACCACCGATCCGGTTCGGATGACGTCACTAGCGGGTCACTACCGGTTCGGGCGAACCGGTCCAAACCGGTAGGAACCCACCCTTGATGTGTATGTACACACCAGGGGTGGGTTCCTCCCGATTCAGACAGGATTGCCCGAACCGATAGCGACCCGCTGGTGACATCACAGTGACGTCACGGATCCGTGGGCACCGCCATCTTTTTTTAAATTTTTTTCCGGGTTTTTTTCTTCTGCACATGTGCAGAAGCCGAGTTTCCAGCACTGCGCATGCATCACCATCTTGTTTTCAACTTTTTTTTCCCACGAGGTGTGGCCACACGGCGCAGGAGGAAGCAACCGGCAGCGAGGTAAGTTAGAACCCACCCCTGCCCTTTGCCTCTTCCCGTGCCTGGGTGGGGGAAAAACACCTCAGGGCACCCTGATCCATTTTCCCCAACCGGGAGGCTCGGCGCTCTAAGCACAGAGAAGCTTCGCTTTTTCTCCTCCCCAGTGAGCAAAAAGCTGGCGGGCTGGCAGGGTCCAGCCCACAAGCCCCCTCTGGCCCCGGTGCAGGAGCAGCCCAAGCCAAACAGAGCCAAGCTGACCGTAGCTGGGCTGCCCAACCCGAGGAACAGGCGAATCGAATGGCAGGCAAGACTGCAGGAGGCATAGCCAGAGCCACGGGCAACTGGAGCACGGGCAGCGGATCAGCTCGCTGCGGGCCTGGGATTCGGGGGGGGGGGTGGAGATTTCTTTCTTTCTTTTTCTCTCTTCTCGGTGGTGGGAGAAGGAAGAAAATGCTCTGGGACTGGGAGGGCGGGTGGCCTGGCCTGGCAGTGGTGCGTCCCCTGTCATGTGCCGTTCTGGAGCGCCGTTGCCGCCACTGCCGCCCCTCTCACCTTCCTGGCTTCAGCACCGAGACCAGCAAAGAAGCACGGTTGAGCAGGGCTGGGGCATTAGTGCAGGAGTGGCAAGGAGTTCAAGGCAAGCGGCGGTTTGTCTTCGTGCGCGGAGGGCAGGCGAGGGGAGGGCAGGGGTTCCCCCACCCCCGGCGCCCCTCCTCCACGCAACCTGCTGCTGCAGAGCAGTCTCCTTCATGCCGCCCGCTTTGCTTGTGGGGCGGATGGGCTGGAACTTCCACGCTTCTTTGCTGGCAAGGTTTCTCCCCAAGTGGCAGAGCTCTCGGAGGACGATGTTTTGCCCAGCCTGGAAGTTGCTTCTGAAGTGCGCAGAGGCTTCGCTTTTTCTCCTCCCCAGTGAGCGAAAAACTGGCGGGCCGGCAGGGTTGGGGGGCTGCGGGCCTGGGATTCGGGGGCGGAAGTTTTGCTCCTCGGAGCCTCGAAGCCTTGAAGCAACTCCTGGCCCTTGCACAGTAAAGAGTGCAAGAAGTTGTTCATTGCCTCACAATCATGAGAAGTGTTTCTTTACTGTGCACGGGCCGGGAGTTGCTCCAAGGCTCCGAGGAGCAAACCCTCCGCCCCCCGAATCCCAGGCCCACAGCGAGCTGATCCGCTGCCCGTGCTCCGGTTGCCCGTGGCTCTGGCTATGCCTCCTGTAGTCTTGCCCACCATTCGATTCACCTGTTCCTCGGGTTGGGCAGCCCGGCTATGGTCAGCTCGGCTCTGTTTGGCTTGGGCTGCTGCCCGACCCGCCAGCTTTTCGCTCACTGGGGAGGAGAAAAAGCGAAGCCTCTCCACGCTTTGGAAGTAACTTCCAGGCTGGGCAAAACATCGTCCTCCGAGAGTGCTGAGCCTCCCGGTTGGGGAAGATGGATCAGGGCGCCCTGAGGTGTTTTTCCCCCACCCGGACACGAGAAGAGGCGAAGGGCAGGGGTGGGTTCTAACTTACCTCGCTGCCAGTTGCTTCCTCCTGCGCCGCGTGGCCACGCCTCGTGGGGAAAAAAAGTTGAAAACAAGATGGTGACGCATGCACAGTGCCGGAAACTCGGCTTCTGCACATGTGCAGAAGAAAAAAACCCGAATTTTTTTTTAAAAATCAATTTTTTTAAAAAATTTTTTTTAAAAAAAGATGGCAGCGCCCATGGACCAGCATCGACCAAACCGGATCCGTGACGTAACTGTGACATCACCAGCGGGTCACTACCGGTTTGGGTGATCTGGTCCAAACCAGGAGGAACCCACCCCTGCTAGGAGTTAATCCTGTCAGGGAAGCAGGAAAAAGGGAGTTATTTTTCAGGTGAGTTATTTTTAGCCTGATTCCCCTTATCTTAATGGCTCTACTTAAGTATTTCTATTGTCAGCTCTGTTAGCAGGGCTGCTTTGTGTTTTTCTTTCAGCTGGTGCTATGGTTTTCTTAAAGGGGGAAGGGCTGGCTTGAGTCTCTTGGCACTGTTTTCTGAGGCTTCTGGTGCTACGAGGTCCCTGGCACTGTCCCCCTGGGGTACACATCCCACAGATTAAAACTCAACAATTAAAACAATAAGGCATGGCAACCCAGGTTAATGATACCCTCCTGTCATTGCTGAGGATTTAGACTGATTCTGATGAAGTTGCTCCAGCTGAACCTATGGAAGCAAGACAAGAGTTACCTGAGGCTAATCAAACACAGGTACCACCTAAACAGCTGGAGTAGTCAGATGATGAGGTGAGGCCACCAAGCCCTCAAACTCAGTGCACAGAATGGAAGCAGAACAATGATGTTCAACGAGATTTCTTGCCAAACAGAAGAGAGACCTTCATAACTGAGGGCAGCTGGCTGCAGCCAGAATTAAAAGGAAGCTTTGAGTCAGTTTCCTTGTTGCAAACAACTGTGTGATCTCTGGCTCTTTCATGACGTTCTTGTTGATTCTGTTCATGAAACTCTAATCCTTGGACTGGCTGACTAACATGATTTGGCTCTCTGAACTCAGACTGTATTTGGGACTTCTTCCTTGCTGAAAGCAAAACCAGTAAAGCAAGTTTTCTTCCTCAGAGACTTTGTGTTGATTTATGATCCTCCTCGGTCTGTTATCTGTGTAACTTTGAAGTAAATTACTAATTCCATAGCAACTGTGCTTGTGTGTGTAATTGAAACCTGAAGCAGGGCATTTTCAGACAACAACAGGGCTAGCCTGCCCTCCTGGTTCAAATGCTTGGGGAAACAGCCAGGGTTTGTATGCATTCTATTTATTTATGAAATGTCAAGGCTGTTTGAATCCATGATTCTGGGTAGCTTAGAGATAAAAAGAAACACAGTACATAGAAAAAGATTATGATTGACTGGAAGAATAAAACATACAGCTATAAAGCAAGCACTACTAATGTGGGCTCCACAACTACATGTCCCATGACCTGAGAGAACGACCAGATTTGTTGTAGTTTCCTGCATATCATGAGGCTGGCAGCTGTACAAATCTCATGTGGGTGGGGAATAATGTTCCAGAGGGCAAGCATTGCAACAGAATAGATGCACTTTCTGTATCCTATAAGATGGCACTGTTTGATTGACAGGATCTGGAGCACATCTATCTGGTTTGATCAAGTTAAATAAGTTGCATTCCATAAGCAAACTACATCCATATGTTCACATTTTTCCAATTATCCAATTAACATCTGTAGTCTTATCATTTTTCAACATCCTCACAATACTTAGGACTTCCTTTCTGTACTATTTTTCTTGGATGTTAAATGTTTGGAGCGTTCATTTCATGTCAGCTGTTTGATGTTTCATTATCATTCCCATATAGCTTTCCAAAATAATTCTTCCAGCACTTCATTAGAATTTAATCTCATTTCACATCATTTTTATTCAACTCAGTTCCCTCTGCTGTAAAATCCTTGTTTAGTTATTTTCATTTATAGTAGAACCTCAGTTAATGTAGCATTTGTAGGGAGGGGATATTGCTTAGTCTAATTATCCATTAAATCAGAGAGGACAGAAGCTGCAGTGAAGTCATTATGCAAACAGTATTAAATGAAATAAATAGCATTAGAATTTCATCCAGTACATCAAGGCCCACAAAATCAAGGTTTCACTGAACTTGCAAAGCCATGTTTTATTTTCATCAAAATCATTGTAAATTTTCTTTGCTATATTAATTTTAACTGCTCCTAACTGTTTAGAGTCTTCCTCAGGATCACATTAATATGCTTTCCTCCAGTCTTTGAGTGGCCAACAAAGTATATTGACACAAATTTATCCTTCTTTACAAACTGTTTCTTCCCTAATATTCACTCTTGACACAATCAGAAATGGTCTGTCCCCCATTTAGAATTTTTCTACCTCTCTGGATCCTTCACTAATTATTTCAATCTTTCATTATAAATAATCATGCTTCACGTTTATCTCCATTCCTTTGCCATCTGTGCTAATGAATAGGTTTATGGATAAACTCTGTATTTGAAACAAAACTTTCCTCAAACACTTATTTACCAATCTCCACATTCATTCCCACTTTTCCTATACTGTCTTCTCTTATTCTGACCCATCCATTCAGGTCACGCTAAGGAATAACTTGTTTCCCTAGATTACATTCATTCTGAATATTATGCAATTCCCCTATACCCAATAATCAAGTATCTACTTTTCCATTATCACAACTCATTGGAATATGAATGCAATTTTCACCAATCTACTATTACTTTCATATGTACTTACAACCATTTTGATGGTTCCAGATCATAATCAGCTTCTAGGTAGGACCACATGCAAATTGTTTACAAAACAGTCCTCTCTGTTCCCAAATATTCTGTTTCCTGACTTGCTAGTTTCCTCCTCAAAGCGCTTTCATCTTCATGCATGCATTCATCAGTTCTCTGCTATATCGTTGTACCTCCAATTATAATATTGCATCCTTCTCCTTTCTCTACGTTTCAGAAACATATAACATGGGGAAAATAGAAGTGTTGGATATTTGTAAAAATAATAAAGACAGGATACACATAAACTTTCTTTCTTTCTTTCTTTCTTTCTTTCTTTCTTTCTTTCTTTCTTTCTTTCTTTCTTTCTTTCTTTCTTTTTTTCCTTAATTTGTCTCCTTTACTCTTTACCCTCTTACAATCCAAGTCTCATTATTCTATTATTGAGGACATCATTAGATGGCCTCATATAGATACTAACTTTTGCCATTAATCATGGCATTCATCAATGAATGCTTTCACATAATGCTTTTTAGTAACGTTCCCTGTCAATACTAAGGACAGCACAATCATTTTGGTCACTCAGCCTTCCATGGTTGATAAAATGAGGACCCAGATTGTTGGGGGCAATATGCTGACTCTGTAAACTTCTTAAAGAGGGCTGTAAAGCGGTCTATAAGTCTAACTACTATTGCTATTGCTATTTAACCAGCATGAGCAGCTAAAATTCAATTTTACCCCTTAAATGCTCAAACTATTCTATGCAAGTTAGGATTCTGAGCGGATGCTATGATGTGTTTTCTCACAATTACAACTAAGACATGGTAGGAATTCTGGAAAATGTTTAATGTGGAGACTCATTTTCCCAGGATAAGTTTTCACAGTGGTGCCACAGAATTTTAGATCCTGAGAATGATGAATCTGATCTAATCAGACCAATTAAGCCTAAAAAGAACAAAAGCCCTAGTTATTACATGGGATCCAGTAACAACATTACCAGCCAAGGAGAACAGTAGCAGCTGCTATCCCCTATATAAACAGGAAGCAGTACTTATTCTCTAAGGAGCAAGGGGGTTAGGAGTCAGTTATTTAGATTCCCCATGCAATGTGAGCCAGTGATGTGAGCTTTCTCATCAGTCATGGATCTAAACTAAAGAGAGATGTGTATATTCCTATATCTCCCAAGGAAAAACAGACCTCTTTTTTTAAGCGGGAGGAACTCTTCCTCATAGAGATATATGGTGCAATCCATGAGAACAAGTTACTTCTGCATCATCTGGAGACAACCAGCCCAAGCAAAGGGTTTTAGTAGCTGCCTCTTCAAAATATTAAATTCATGAACTTGGGATCTATTTCTGAATTTGAGGATGATGTCAGACTTTTAAATACTTAGGATGACCTTAAATGCTACCCCAAATTAACATTTGCAAATGATTTACCTCTGCTTTTTTTTTAAATTAAAACCTATGATCTCTCTTGCATGTATGATTGTATTGTGATCACATGTTTTAAAATAAAAAAAAAATCAATGTGTAAATACATTGTTTTGTGTAACTTTAGTACATAAAGTTCTCTAACCCTGACTATTTAATGTTTAATTATGTTAAGTTAAAGGGAAAGAGTGTTTCCTTCTTATCTTCCCCTGAAATTCTAGTTTCCATTTAGACTTGAACTTTTTTTCTGTTTGAATTTATAAGGGGAAAAAATCACATTGTGCTTTCTAAACCAAATGTTAAGCTGGTTTTCAATGAGAGTAAATCTGTTAGGGGAAAAAAAAACCATTACAAGCAAAATACCTGCTTGGAGAGAATAATTTTAATGTCTTCTGGTTCTGTTTTATTTTGTCTTGGGGATCCCTACAATTGTATTTTGTATATAAGGAGGAACAAGTTTTACATTTCTAAATTATGCCTTTATGAAAAGAACTTCCTGAAGAAAAGCTATAGACATTTGTTACAATATCAGGTTCAGAGCTTGGAAATATTAAGGGCAGGAATAGATTCATTGGAAATTAATAATATGCACAGTCTACATTAGGAAATATGATGGTCTAAGGTAGAACTCCTAGTGTTCTAAATTACTTTGCCAAAAGATTTTTATAAAGATGTGTAGATATATCCATTCAAAAGCAGTAATACTTCCTAAAAATGGAGGACCTTAACTTGCCACTCAGAAAGATGTATGAGGAATTTGAGGATATGATGAATACTTGGTTTTCTTTGGATTGCTTAATGTAAACTTAGGCAGTAAGGAAGCAGGAAGTAGGTTTAACTATGATGGCTGTTGGGTATCTCTTATCTAGGAAATCATTACAAATGTAATGTCAGGGTTCCAGAAAACATCCCCAATGAAATAACTCCGAGGCTGGAAGTTCCTCAAAGCTCCAATTTATTAGAGATGTCATGTTGGCACATCTGGGGCAGTGGTGGGTTTCAAAAATTTTTACTACAGGTTCTGTGAGCGTGGCTTGGTGGGCATGGTTTGGTGGGCGTGGCAGGGGAAGGATACTGTAAAATCTTCATTCCCACCCCACTCCAGGGGAAGGTTACTGTAAAATCCCCATTTCCTCCCGATCAGCTGGGACTCGGGAGGCAGAGAATAGATGGCCAGTCAGAGGTGGTATTTACCGGTTCTCTGAACTACTCAAAATTTCCGCTACCGGTTCTCCAGAACTGGTCAGAACCTGCTGAAATGGATACAATCTCCAAGCAGTCCCGAGCAGGTGCAGGCAAATGTCCTTGAATAAGGAATGTTGTTATGACTAAGTTTCTACCACTCCAACCAAAAACCCCCTCCCAATTTCCCAGGCTAAAATCTATGGCAGTCAGGAAGCAAAAAGAAAATAGCTTCCAAAACTGACATGTAAATTATATCAATTATTGAATGCAGTTTATCATGGGCATTTATAACCCCTTGAACATGAGCTATTATCATAGACCACTGTTTCTCAATCTTGGCAAATTTAAAATGCTGGCTGGGGAATTTTGGGAGTTGAAGTCCAGGCATCATTCTTAAAGTTGCCAAGGTTGAGAAATACTATTATAGACTGCATATGGCTGTTGAGATAAAGCTCCTGCTTTCAAAAATCCCGTGAAAATCTAGACTCTGATAGTTATATAGGATGTTATAGGTGCTCACAAATCTTACTATATGACCTAGGAAGCTTGCATGAAATTTCAACTATTAATGCAAAAGGAAAAGCTTTTTATTAGATGATGATGTGAATTGAAACAGAAGGATGCTTTTGATGGAGGGTGACCCTAAAAGGCCATCTAAAACTTCTATACTAAATTTGGGTATGTGAGATCAAAGAAGGACATTGGTTGGTGGGATTATTATTATTTGTTTCTGGTAAGATATGCCCTGCCAACAGTGGGAGATTCTCCCCCAGCCCAAGTAAAAATAATAACCTGCTATTTTAAAATAGGGCTTTGCTGCCCTAGTATACTACTAGATAAGCAGCATCTAATTCTAGGCAGGCATTGCTAGTCTGTAAAACATATGCAGAACTAATTCTTCTAAGCATGTCACTTTTTTTTCCTGAACAATTTTTAGATTGCTTTTTGTACTCTACTGAGGAACTTTGATATCATATTGGAAAATAAATTGAATAAAATGTAATACTGTATACAATCCTTTGGCTGGGGAAAAGAATTTAGCACCTACTAGTGGAAAATATGCTACATTGAGGACAAAAGATTAATTATGTATTGGACTGGCTTGATTTTGTGACATCTTCTGTCTATCCTAACCACAGGGTCACTTATCAGAATAAAGGGTTTTTATTTTAATTTTATGCCTTTGGTTAATATTTGACTCCTTGCGACAGCCTGAACTAGTTCCTGTAGTTTTCTTGGCAAGGATTTTTGGAAGTGGCTTGCCATTGATTCCTTCCTAGGGCTAAGGGTGGGTGACTGGCTCAAAGTCATCCATCTGGCTTTGTGCCTAAGACTGAATGAGAAATCAGAGTCTCCTGTTCTAACATGATACCTTAACCACTACACCAAATTGGGTTTCATCAGAGCACAGTAAAAAACCAAGATACTGTGTAAATTGTCATGAGTTTCTTTCAAATTGGATACAATTTCTCCCTGGAGAAATTCAGAAAAATTAGCCACCCAATTTTTCTACCCACAGATTTATAGTGCATCTTGAAAGGCTATTTGTGCCTACCATTGAAACAAAATACGTTACTTTCTATCAGTTTGGATAAAGCTACCTTAACTGAACTTCAACAAGCAACTTCACAAATCTTGGCAGAAAATATGGAAAACACTGGACCAAGGTAATTTGCTTCCTGCAGAGAATTACCTTTAATGCACAAGAGATGATGCTCTCAGCTTCTTGACCTGCTCAGCCCATTTGGCTTTTCAATTTTCTTCTCTTAAAGTCTCAATTGCAGATTACTTGATATTGAAATTAATCAGGGGTGAAAAGCATTTTGCGCATGCGCAGAGGGTAAAAGAACCCAAATGGCGGCGTCCGGGCGGGTGGGCGAAGCCTCGCGCTGCCATCGCTACCAGCTCTCCGACGACCGGCAGGCACGCCCGAACCGGGAGCATTTCACCCCTGAAATTAAGTATATGCAGTTTACTGTACAAGTATTTTGCTTGTAGAACACTAGGTTACCAGAGGATACCACTCGTTGATGTTAATGTTGCTGTGGAAACCTTGAGGTTGGAACTGGTTGAATTCAGAAATTGCATGCAGGAGAACTCAAGCAAAATTACCTTTATGGTTTCCACAGAAACCCTAACTTTATAACAAATATATGTAGGCTGGGTAAGCTTGCTCTCTAGACCTTGCTTGTAGTTTCAGGGCCAACTTCTGGCAATTCATCTTTTCCAAGTGTCTTTGTTTTTTTTCCAGCACGTTTGCTGGCTTAAGACCACTCTGGCAACGAACACTGACAAAGAGTCTTACTGCTTTCCCCAGCATGGTGTATTTTAAATTTCTTTTCTCTTCTCTGTTGAAAATATGTAACTTTGGGATTCAGTTCAGTCTTCATTTGTATATTGCAGGAATGGCTTTTATGGGCAGTTTTAGAATAAGCTATAATCAAGGCTTTTCAGCCTGAAGCAGAAAAACATTGTGTGGTAAGCAAAGATTAGTTTTAAACCTTTTCCTTTTGGACTGTTCTCCAGCTGAAAATGAAGCCTTTCAGGCTTTTCTTATTTCAGAGAAGGACAGAAAATATTTGTTTATTTTCCACCATAAAGGGAAAATGTGAGAAGGTAATTTTGAAAAGAGAAGTGACTTAAGGAGCTCTCCTCCTCAGCCACAAATCGATGTGGTACAGTGGTTAAAGTTTCAGATGAGAAGTACCTTGCCAATATAACACAGGGGAGAAAATCAGTGGTGGGTTGCTGCCGGTTCGGACCGGTTCATTAGAACCGGTAGCAGAAATTTACCGCCGCTCGCAGAACCGGCAGCGATGACCGGTGGTCCACGCTCCTGAACCGGTCCTCCGGTCGCTGCGGCTTGCAGAAAACCCTTCTGCGAATGCGCAAAGGCTTCTGCGCATGCGCAGAAGGTCATTTCTAGGTCTTTTGCACGACATGACAGGAAGTGCAAAACACGCACGTCCGTTGCAATGCGAACTGGTAGGGAAGGTAAGTGGAACCCACCCCTGGAGAAAATGTATGCCATCTTAAGCTTTATGGAAGAAAGGTTGAATGGAAATGTAGTATGATCTGCTTCAAGCTACAGTATAAGTTTCCCTGGGAGGGAGGTGTTTATGGGATGGAAATCAAGAGTCAAGGTGTGATGACCTGGGGCATGGCACGAAAGCAACACAGCCAGAGAACAGATCTAACTCCCCTTTATTGCTCCAACTTTGCCCCCAAACGTCTCCACATTTACTACAAGTCCTGGAGCAAAGCTCTCACATGCACCTTCAGCAGCCTCTGGCTGCAAGTAGTCCAGTAAGCTAGGTTAGCCAAACAGTAACCAGGGCCAGCAGTCCAGTAAGCCAGATTAGCCAAACAGTAACCAGAGCAAGAAGTTCAGCGAAGCAGGCGAACCGGGCAAGCCCCACAAGACAGAGCACAGTAATCTCCAGGTGTCGGCAAGTGCACACGAGGCTCCACAGATTCAATGCTTGTTCCCAACAAATGCCCCTCTCACCAGCATCTCCTTACATCTTAGTCCCCAGGTGTGCCTTGTGAAGGGGGGAGGGGCACTCTCCTCCCTTGTAGCCGACTCAGTCTGCGTTGTTCTCGCCTTCTCTCTTTTCTCCGTGCTCTAAGGATCAGGAGGGGATGGTCTTTGCTCTTTGTCTGAGCTCTGTCTCTCCTGCTCCTCCCTGTCTGCAAGCCTTTCTAATCCTGAAAAGCCTTGCCCGGACTGACTCTGCCCTTCCCCAGTTTCCTCCAAGGCCAATGGAGCCACCTTCTCGATCTCTGTCGGCTCTTGTTCCAGCTCATCTTCCCCCACAGATTCAGACTCCAACCATGACACAAGGTAGTGGTTGTGATCACATGATTAAAGTCCCGTGTGTGTGTGTGTGTGTGTGTGTGTGTGTGTCTTGTGTTGCATGAAAAACACTGCTGTGGCTCTCTCTATAAGCTGTTATGGACTATCGGGAGCATGAAACTGCTCCAACCTGATGATAGGACAATATCCTCCTGGGTATTGGGAAATTATTATGGGCAATTTCCAGGTTGGTTTTTATCCAGCACATACCCAGCCAATCCCTATATCCAGATTAAAGCAAGCATAAATGCCATTCAGTTCAGCTGACAAAAATATAATTGAATGTTTATTTATTAAACATCAGCAACATCAAAAACAGTGAAGTGGCAAAATGAGACAAGAGACAGACAAAGAGACATGAACAACAGACAGATTAAAAGGGCAGAGGTCGTAGTATCAACAATCTACATGTTTCAGAAGGGCACAGAACCTTCTAGAATCACTGGAAACGATATTGTGGGTAATTAGCATGGAATGCCTTTTGGTTAGTCCATTATTTTAACCTTTTTAACATAACAGCAGCAATATAGAGATGGAAAGTTAGATGTCAGATGCTCTCTCCTCCATTCTGCACTATGAAAGAAACAAGTGGATGTATGGGAGTGATATATCCAGCACAGGGCCCTTGAGATCAGCAACTCACCAAGAGGAAGTCTGGCAATACTGCAGTATATAAGTTGTGTCCTCATCCTGTTCTTCAGCTATTGTTGGCTGAAGCAATCTGGGAGTGTGGCCTGTGTTATCCATTGTCTGGGTTTTTTTTAAAATTAACACTCTTTTGTAGTCTGTGGGATTTTTTTCTTTTACTTCTTCCTCCTCCTGACTCTATCACTCTCCCCATCCTCAACAATCAGCAAGAAGCTGGTTGCTACCTAGAAAGGATATGTCTTTCTTGCCAGAAGTCTGGATTTATTGCTTAAAAAGAACTTTAGACACCACCCACCTCCGAACCAACTCTGTGTAGCCCACAATTTAAAATAATGCAACAGATAAGAGTCCATCTTTACCATGCACCATGTACAGAAGGGGGAAAAAAACCACATCTAACAAGAGGACCACATTCACCCTACCCCAAGGCTTTGGAGAACAGCCAGATTTTCAAAGACTTCTAAAACCTCATTAGGGTGTGAATCACCTGACTTGGGGGGGGGTATTCCAGAAGGCAGGGGCCATAACAGAGAAGGTACCCTTCTTGGATCCTGATAGCTGACATTGTTTAATGAAAGGGACCCAGACAGGTCCAATGCTACTAGTTCTCCTGAATGGGTAGAAGGCAAGGGTGGGTTCTAACTTACCTCGCTGCTGGTTCACTTCCTCCCGCACCGCGTGGGCACCGGGAGGAACCCACCTCTGGTAGAAGGCATAGGAGATTAGGATGAGGACTGCAGTTGGTTTGAAGGTTAGAGATGTCCCCCCTTCCCTAAAATGAGCAGGTCTTTTTTCAAGTTCAGGTCCCTTGAATAGGAATTATTTAGTTGCACCCAACCCCCAACCCCCCCCCCACTTCTTCATGACTTAGCTGAGGTTTGACAGCTCTTTTCATTTAAAAAACCAAGCAAGATGCTGGTAAAGCAGGGTTCCCCAAACTTCTGGAAGTTGAAGTCCACAAGTCTTAAAGTTGCCAAGTTTGAAGACCTCTGTGGTTAAGTAACCTCCATCTTATATCTGAGCTATTCTGAATACTCAATATTAAGGTGGAAAAAATTTCCTTCCTTCCTTCCTTCCCCTCCTTCCTTCCTTCCTCCCTTCCTTCCTTCCTTCCTTCCTTCCTTCCTTCCTTCCTTCCTTCCTTCCTTCCTTCCTTCCTTCCTTCCTTCCTTCCTTCAACTGGCCACAATCTGCTACCTTCATGTGGGATGGATATATAAAGAACTCTGCTAGCTGGGAAATTCTGAGAATTGTAATTCCAACATATCTGGAGGACAGCAGGTTGAGAAAGCCTAATTTAAGTCATGTTCAGCTTGTCTACACTATGATCCAGACTGTGTTAAGTGCTGCTGACGGTATAACAGCAAACTATCTTCAATATTCTTGGTAATCTGAGATCTATAGTGTGAAAATAATGGATTTTCTAGTCTTGTTTCTAAGACATTTCATTTTTTTAAGGTATTGTGCCAGAATTTCTTTGGATACAGCTCAGCTGCCTGTTTTAGCTACCAAATAATTGCAAGACTTGTACATACTTACATAATCTAATATGTACTGTATAATCAATGTATCCCACAATGCCACAAGATGTCAGCCTGCTGTAATTGTCAGGAACCTGTGCCAATATATAATGGTGTTAGACCTTCTCAACTTTCTGATGAAACTTGGAATTTCTCTTCTTGTCACTGCAATGCGTGTCTGAAAAACAAAAGTTGTACTTGCTTCAAATTTTAGTAAACTAGCATTATCTCTTCCAGTACACAGAAAAAAGCCATTTATGGGTGAATGAGTGGCATACAATAAATTGCAACAAGGGAAGTGTGGAAGATAGCAAAAGAAAGAAAAAGAAAGAAAGAAAGAAAGAAAGAAAGAAAGAAAGAAAGAAAGAAAGAAAAAAAGAAAAAAAGAAAGAAAGAAAAGAGAAAAGAAAAGGAAAGGAAAGAAAGAAAAGAAAGAAAGAAAAGAGGAAGGAAGGAAGGAAGGAAAGAAAAGAAAAGAAAAGAAAAGAAAAGAAAAGAAAAGAAAAGGGATGAAATCATTTTTAAAAATCTCCCATAAGAACGTTTTTGGAAAAACAAAAGGTTAATCTAGCCTCAAATTTTATATTTGAGAGAAATTAGTTCTTCTGGACATTGAGAATTGGGAGTGAATCACACATCTTATGTAAGAACTCAAAAAGAAGCAATGTTGAATGGGGAGATCTGTTCCACTGGTGTGGTTTCTGCCCCCACTCTTCAAATAGCAGCCATGTGAGTGGGGGATGGAATTGAGCAGGATCAAAGTAGCAGCACATAGCAAAGGAAAGATTAGTAACTTTACCTTTTTACAATGATTTCTTGCAGCAACATCTGTTTTTGGACGCAGATGCTCACTTTCTGTATTACCTTTAAAAAGCTCAAACACTCGGGAAAGACAAGGACTTTCCTAATATTGTGTACTGGGGATTATAAGAAGGATAGGCTTGGAGGACACTGAGATCAAGACCTTTGGTATTAGAAATGCGAATACTGGCCCTCCAGATGATGACCAGAACTTCTAACATTAGTAAGCACTGGCTATGCTGGTTGTGGCTGATGGAGATTGAAGACCAGCAAAGTCTATAGAATCTCAGGTTATCTACCTTCTCAGGTTATCTACCTTTATATCAGATTCAATCCAAATACTTTACTCTGTCGTGTCTCCCCCCCCCTCTAATCTCTCCCAAATTATGTACAGACAGCAAGGGGTAATCTTTATTTTAATAGCCTAGTCATTACTCAAGGAATGAAGTATGTAGCAATATAAATCACAAGGGTCTGAATCAGGGGTGAAATCCAGCAAGTTCTGACAGGCTCTGGAGAACTGGTAGCAGAAATTTTGAGTAGTTCGGAGAACCGGCAAATACCACCTCTGGCTGGCCCCAGAGTGTGGTGGGAATGGAGATTTTGCAATATCCTTCCCCCAGGAGTGGGGAGGGAATGGGGATTTTGCAGTATCCTTCCCCTGCCACGCCCATCAAGCCACGCCCACCAAGCCCACCAAGCTTTGAATTATGGAGGAAAAAAAGTGACTGTGTTTTTGACATGCAAGAAATGTTTAAAGGAAACCAACACAGGGGGCAAGATTAGCCCTCTCACTGAATTGCACACTTTTATCTTTTGGGATAAATAAAGTAGACTAATCAGCAGGCAATTCATGAATGGATCTCCCAAAATTTAGTTTGAAAAGGGAAATGTAGGCATGCTAGCACTGCCCTGGGAAAAAATAATGTAGTGAAGAAAGCCTCCATAGGAAGCAGATGCTGAGAAGGTAGAGGGCAATTCATCATCAGTCCCTAGCTGTGAGAGATGAAGTTGGATTCAAAAGGGTCTGAACTTGCAAGATGGAAAGTTTTAATTAACATTGCAGGGGAGATTTGCTAAACGGGATGTACTTCTAAGTGAGCATTATAGATCAAATAAAGCATAGGGAAATGGATAGTAAAGCACTATAATACATGCCATGCAAAATCACCCGTGTATTTCCACTTTCAGTTAATTATGAGGAAAGCAAATGCTTTAGAAGCACTGAAATCCCTACTAGGGAAGCAACTGCTTTGCAGGTTTTTTTTTCTTCCCAATATTTATTTCTCAGTCGAACGTGAGTTCTCTCCCCCTTCCTTTTCCCTCTTTGGACAGTACTAACGTCACCAGGCATGCCATAAAGGGGATCAGGAGAATAGATACTTGGCTACTTGAGGCAGGATACATTGCAGCTCATCATTTAACTTGTTAAGGTAGCACGAAAGCAACACGATCCAGTGTTTCAATTTCTCCCTCCCTATTTTACCTTCATGAATCCCGAGAGCTTTTTCAAGAAGACAGGTGATGCTGTTACTTTCCACAGACCTACGTCAGCAGTCACACAGCACGTGGCACGCTTGTCTGCTTTTTCTTGTACTTCATTTTGCTTCACCACCATGGTAGCTGCCAGAATCAGCACATCAAAGAAGAAAAGGACATAAATTTAACAAGCACATCCAGATTAAAAAGTTTGAATAGTCATTCTCAGTCTGGTGCCCTCCAGCTGCCTTTGACTCCACTTGAGGCCAAGATGCTGCAACAATAGAAAGACAAGAATTGGGCAATTTGACTTGAAATTGAGTGGAGAGTAGGGGTGAAAACTATATTAACATAAATGGTCTGCTATATGCATTAAGTGTAATTGTTCTGTGACTGAAAATATGGACGGGCAAAAAAAGGTAAAAAAAAAATTCTTGGGAGACATTTATTCCTTGTTGGAGTCATTGGATGGGGTCAAAACCTGTTATTTCTGGCCATAATCTCTCTGTGTGTTTTCAGTTCCCAGCTAATTTAGAATTTGAAGGATGGATACCGAAGTAGGAGGGTGCTAAAAAAGATTCCAGGACTTAAATAAATCAAGTCGCGTTTATTAAAATTATTTCCATTGATTTCTTGCATTGCCAGGGTTCCTTCTCCAAACTGTGGCAGTGAGCCCACAATGGTGAGGATGGTGTTCCATGGAATTCAACTCACAAAGGGGTTGCTTTCATTAGCCCTTCAATGTCTCTCTCCCCTCCTCCTCCATCCCCCATGGAGTTCCTTAGTTTTAGGCATCAGCAAGGAAAGGTTACATATTCATGAGGATTAAGTGTCTAGCAGGTATTGGGCACCTGCTGTGACAAAAGAGGGAAATAATTACTTAATTGGGGTTAGAGCAGAAAGCTTGTCATCTCACAACTGCAAGAGTAAATAGGAAGAGCTAGCTTATTTAAGCAGCCTCTCTTCCAGATGTTGATGAAAAAATACAGGCCAATCACAGGACACCCTGAAAACAAACTCCTGAGAAGTTGTTTTTAAGGTGTCAAAAGCCAGCAACCCTTTGGGGCTTCTGGGGAAGGAAGGGTGGACTGAAGACACCTCTGCAAAAGTAGAGATGAGTGAAGACTGAAGAGCCGGTGAGTAGACCAGCTCTTCATTAATTCCTCTTTGGACAAGGAAAAGATTTGAGATCACCCAGCAGTGAGATCACCCTCTCGGGTTGCTTTGTGATAGAATCCAATAATGCTGTTCTGTGTAGAACAAAGGGCAGCATGCCATTTTGTTATGATCTAATCTTCCTATCTCCTTGCTCTGATAAACACTCTATTCAACCTGCCAATTTCCCTGGGATTGAAATAATGAGTAGAGCCACACATGAATCTTTGAAAAGAGCAACGTGTTCTGGGGTTCAAGGCAGGCATCCTGACAGTGAGGGACCACTCCGGTCCCAGCTAGCACTCTCTCTTCTTCTTTCTTTCTGTATTTCACAGTATTTATTAAGTAATGGTTTTAAAAAAAAAGACTACAGTGTTTAAATCACTGCCTATTATAGCTTGTGACCTAGATTTCCATGCAAATCTATAGATATGTCATTGTTGAACTGAACATAGGGAACAGATGTAGTTTTCCCTTTTGATGTGTCTACTTCATTTTAACTTCATATAACAATATGAATGTGCTCAAAATGTCTGAGGTATATTTCTGAACATTTTAATTACCCTTATAGTCCACTTTCTGATGGTATTTCAAGACTGCATGTCATTTTATCCTCACAACAACCTTGTGAGGTACTTGGACTTTGAGGTACTAATTGGATGAATTACAACCATTGAGGTAGGTGGGGACTTGGTCTCTTTGATCCCATTCCAGCCCCTTAAACCACTATAATCTGATGAGGCAGGTTTGGATTATTGTGATTTTAACCTGACAAGATTAAATACGGATGGCATGCTCCAGGTCCCATCAATGCAACAATGTTATCTTATGGCACCCAGGAGGTACACTTTCCTTTTCAGTCATCAAGCCTGCCCTGTGGGATTGCCTCCCTAATGAAATTTGGATGGCCCCAATGTAGCCAGCCTTGGAAGTTTCATTCTTCCCCAAGCCCTAAAGGAACCCACTTCAGCCCATGGGATATGAATTACTGCCTCTAGTGCCATGATGGCGAACCTATGGCACGCGTGCCGGACGTGGCATGCAGAGCCATCTCTCCGGGCATGCAAGCCGTCGCCCGTTGCTTTTCCAGGTTCCGGTGTGCTGGCCAGCTGTCTTCAGGCACATGGGAGCGCCGGAAACCAGAAGAGCAGCTGCCCGGTGCGCATGTGTGCGCCAAGCGGCTGCTCTTCTGGTTTCCGGCACGCGCATGCGCACTGGCTACCTGGTGTTCTGGTTTCTGGCATGCATGCGCATGCGAAGACCAGCTGGCCGGTGTGCATACGTGTGCTGGAAACCGGAAGATCACCTTCCCGGTGCGCACATGTGCACCGAGCGACTGCTTTTCTGGTTTCCGGCATGCGTGCATGCGCACACGCTCCCATTTCGGCACTCGGTGCCGAAAAGGTTCGCCAACACTGCTCTAGTGTATTTTTATTTTATTATTTTATTATTTTATTTTATTATGATTTCAATGGTTTAAGACAGCATAGTGGCTCAGCAATTAAGATGCTGGGCTTGTTGGCTGGAAAGCCGGCAGCCCAGGTTCGAGACCCGAGCGCCATGTAACGGGGTGAGCTCCCATCCTCGCCCCAACTCCTGCCCAGCTAGCAGTTCAAAAGCATGGTAATGTGAGTAGATAAATAAGTACCACTTCAATGGAAAGATAACAGCGCTCCATGATGTCATGCTGGCCACACAATGTCTTCTGACAGCATTGGCTCAATGACCTTGAATCAGAGCACTACCCCATATAGTCGGCAACAACTAGCGGAGTAAAATCTGCAAATCAATGGTTTTACACCCCCCACCTTTAATTGCCCAGAGTGGTTTGGCAAGTGTGTGGCCATACAAATGAATAAATACATAAATGTAAAAGGAGTAAGAGGAAGCCTAATGTACAGACATGATAATATGCTAAGGAATCATTTATTAAGCCTGAGGTAATGGCAATCAAGGTTTTGTGGATCTGAAAGTTAGAACTGAGCTAAGAATCATAATCTCAGAAAGCCTCTCTTACTTCACTATTCAGACATTGGCCATTGTAGGGAAAGAAAGTCAAGATGGTGACCATAACTGAACAATTAATACCCTGGCCTTTTTGTGTATACATTTGTGTACATGTAAAAAAAGGGGATAGATTTCAAACACATGGTTATGACTGCCTTCTTGATTTTTTTTTTTTTTACCCTCCCTGTATTTAGAAAGAGACTAGGCCAAATAATGATAGCTAACCAAGTCAACCATCTCAGCAGTGACTAGAAGCTGATTCTAGAGTGGCTTCATCCCTCATATTTGAAGAGAGTCATCTATTTGGTTGCGCAAGTATGGTTGAAGGTTATAGAACTAGAAATATGGAGGATAAGGTTCTTGTTTATTCACAATGAACATCTGGAAATTTAATGGAACATGAGTAGCTGGATAGCAAGAAAGTCAGGAGCCTTGAAACTGAGAAGAACAAAGAAGTTACCAAGGCACAATGAAAGAATCAACTCATCTAATTCATAACTAAAGTGCAAGAATGCAATATCATCCATGAGTATTTTTCTGAATTTCTCATGTGCGTTGAAATAAATTACAAGACCAGATTCTCTTTCCCAAATTGGTTGATTAAAAAAATATTTGGTTAATAACAGGTTGGTAGGGGAATATTCCCTCGACAACTTTACAGTAACTACTTCTAAAAGTGAATCTTAAATACTAATTGCTATTTAAATATATTTAGCATGTAAAGTTGGCATGAGGATGGGCTCCAGCACGAATCTTAAAGCTCGGAAGACTAAACTTCTGGTCCTACCGTTAGTGACCGACCCAGATTGGATACTGCAACATTATTCTGCGACACATATAATTCGCCTTCATTCATTTGTATGTACTATACATCTCATTTGGTCTCTATTTTGGACATTCAGAAGTGATCATTCCAGGGGTGAAATTCAGCAGGTTCTGACAGGTTCTGGAGAACCAGTAGCGGAAATTTTGAGTAGTTCGGAGAACCGGCAAATACCACCTCTGGCTGGCCCCAGAGTGGGGTGGGAATGGATATTTTGCAATATCCTTCCCCCAGGAGTGGGTTGGGAATGGAGATTTTGCAGTATCCTTCCCCTGCCACGTCCACCAAGCCACGCCCACAGAACTGGTAGAGAAAAATTTTGAATTTCACCCCTGGATCATTCCATAGATTTGCTACATCCAGCAATTTCTAATCCATAATTCTGATACTCAATTTCTTTAATGTGACTCCTTCACATACAGATACAATTCACAAAAATATTCTCCATCTCTGCCATTCCACTGTATTAAAAAAAAAGTTAAGATCAGAAGGAGTAAGCTGGTTATTCCCCTTCTATGGACAATGGTCATAATGACTTTATTCATAAGGTATGCAATTTAAACACAAAATCCTTGTTCCCACTGTGAGTGTATCCTTTTGTTAAAAAGACAAAACCAATTGGCTTCTTAACATAAAAGAATGGTACAGAACAACTGTAGAATTAGAAATAAGCTGCTCGGAAGACTCAAGCAGTATCAGAACTTTGACAATCGAAAAAGAGAAAGGCAAAAATGGAAGTGCAAAAGGGCCTCTAAATCCCCATGACAACCATCAGCTTGGCAGAGAGCTCTATTGTACTCGCAAACATCCAACCCTGCTGGAAATTCTGCCATATTGGGCTCCCTGGAATGGGCAGTTCACATTCATATTCATGACTTATTCATCTCAGGGAGCAATGCTTAGAGTCTGCCCTGCAATATTTATACTATTTGTTGATATTAGAAAGAAGAAAGACTCTGAAAAAGCCCTTTAAGTTTGGATAGGCAAAGTTTTGATTGGCAAGTGCCATATACTCAACATTTTAGGAACAAAGATGTACAAAGTAGGTGTGGCCACTTCATACATGAGGAAAAAACTGCTTCTGGTCACTCATTTCTGTCCTGAATTTGGACATGTAGGGCAGAGAGCAGAATACAGATTAGAAACTATGAGGATAACCTGAAATTGAATTGCAAGCATTTTTTATTTCCTTCAACACATCCTTCTTAATCTGCATACTTTTACCTGTAATACTAATGAAGGCCAAGCAGAGACTACTCCATCAGTTCTTCTAAGAACTCAGCTGTATTTGACATTTTCTACTGCATAAATGTTGGCACCTAAAAACTACTTTTGATAAGAATGGTTTCGGAATGAATAGGAAAGGAAAAAAACCACAATTTTTATTCTCTCTCTTTCTGGTTTTTGGTCTTTTGGTTTATTCATTTGAGGGAAGGGACTGTCTTATTTATTACAGAAAACATATAAGTGAAGCAAAAATGTCTCAAATAAGTACTGTATCAAGTAATTAAAATATTCCACATGCCCATGCCAAATAACACTGTACAGGATATAGAGAGAGCCTCTTTATGCATACTTAAAACAGAATTATCATGTTCCAGTGCAACATGTTTTTGGAATTACTCTTAATTTCATAAATTAGGGATTTGTTGTTAAAGAAAACTTGAAACACTTTTAAGAGCCTGTTGTTTGTGTGCATTAGGCTCTGGTCTACCTCAAGCTGTGAATCTCTAAGAGATGAATAGGATGAGTGAAAGAAGAGAGGATTGTAGCCAATATATGTCACTTGAGCACGACAAGCAAGTTAAATGGATGCTTTTCTCGTACTATTAACAAGCCAGAGCCAGTCTACATGAAAAGACATTGTCCAGCTCTCCTGTGTCAATGCCACTTCAGAATCCATACAGCCAAGTATGTTATTCCAGGGGTCCCCAACCCCCGGCCCACTACCAGGCCATGGCCTATTCGGAATTGGGCCGTGTGAGTGGCTGGCCGAAGTATGCACATGTGGAGCTTAACTTGCATGAGCAGCGGCCTGGTGGACCCTCACGTGCATGCGAACCGGCCCTCTGCTCGCGTGGCCCAGTTCCTGTCTCCCCTCCGCAGCCGGGCCACCAAGCCGCAAAGGTTGAAGCTATTATTCCATTATTACCATGTGGTAAAAAAAACCCCAAACCCTACATCTTTTTACACAGAAAATCAGTTCACTGGAGGTAAACACTTCTTGCTAATATGCTATCCTTATACAGGGTGGAAAATTTGAGTACCCTTGCAATCTTTCCATTTTTAAAAATAAAATGAGAATAGAACTGCAGCACATTTCATGTGAATAATTTGAAGCATACGGTTTGAGGTCTGAAGCCTGTCAGGGTATCGAAACTCCTTCTTTGAGCACCTTCCTGATCGTCACATTCTTAACTCTGTGCCTCTGCTGTGCCTGCTCTTTCCTGCCACATTCTTCCATAAGCATGTTTGAAGTAATCATTTCTCTTGGGAGGCAAGCTGCGTAAGCCAGGCTCAGACTTTGAGTACATTTGACCTCCTGTCCCCGTGCAGAACAAGAGAAAGGAAGCAATAAGCACTCTTTAATTGCATTAGTTACACACATGCTCCGTGAATGCCAGACCAATTAGTGATGCTACTTTCTCCTTCAAAGAGCCAAAAAACATAGCCCGTCATTTAGGAAATGTCAGCAGGCTCAAGCGTGTTGGCCTGGATGAAACAGCATGCCTGCCACCACCTAGCTTGTCAGGATGGGAGCAGGCAGGTGAACGGATGGAAATATTTGGTGTTCCAGCCAAATAAATATGCCAGTTTGTGCTTAAGGATGTAAGAGAAATCTGCAATAAATTTAAGCAGGCTGTCAGTTCTACCTCCTGTGGATTCTTTTCATAGATGTGAATGACTTTGGATGTTGCTGGATCATCTTCTATTAGTTTGGGGAAAGCATTGATTTGTCAGGGGGAAAAAAACCCTTATGGTTGCTTGGAATATATTCCAGAAAGGTTTGTGTAGGTTTCTGTTGTACATAATAAATAAAGATTTTTTAAAAGGTAGCATAATGCTAATTCACTCACTTTACATATGCAAAGTCCAGATTCATTTAGCATCATACCAGTGGTGAAATCTACTTACCTTCCCTACCGGTTTGCAAGTGCGCGCTTTTTCACCCTCTGCGCATGCGCAGAACGCTTTGCACATGCGCAGAGGGTTAAAAACAAGAAAATGGCAACATCCGGGCGGGTGGGCGGAGCTCGCGCTGCCGCTGCTACCAGTTCTTCAAACCACCGGCGGCCGCCGCTACGCCCGGACCAGGCCGAACCGGTAGCATTTCACCCCTGCATCATACCCACCCATCATATGGGCAATGTTATATTATACAATTAAAAATTGCATGGAGGAGGTGGTGGGGAGAACAGAGAGAAAATTATATTGGGTAGCTTTTTTTCTCCCTAGGAAAGATCTCAAGATGACAAATTGGTCAGTAGAAGGGTAAAATAAAATGGTGGGTATGTATGTAAAGCATCCAAGAAGCAGTTAGTTGTGTCCTTGCTGATCTTGTCTGGTCTAAAAAGCCCAAGGTTAATGCTTGGTTAGGTCACCGAAAAAGGGCTGTAGGCAAGGCTGAGATTAAAAAAAATCATTAAAGAAAAGAGAGGAATGACAAACCACTTGGGCACTTTTGCCAAGAAAAGTTCTTGGCAACATCTATGTAATGACTAGATGAGCTTGAAGTTAAGACACGTTTTTCAAAACATGCTCGAAGTTTTAATGAAGCATATTCCCAAGTTTGCAAATATGGATTGTCAGGTACCTCTTTTGGCAAGAGTCAGAAAGAAAATGGTACAAAAATTAATTTTGGCTGAATTAAAATAGCAATAGCACTTAGACTTATATACCGCTTCATAGTGCTTTTACAGCCCTCTCTAAGCGGTTTACAGAGTTAGCATATTGCCCCCAACAATCTGGGTCCTCATTTTACCCACCTCGGAAGGATGGAAGACTGAGTCAACCTTTAGCCGGTGAGATTCGAACCGCCGAACTGCAGCTAGCAGTCAGCTGAAGTAGCCTGCAGTGCTGCACTCTAACCACTGCGCCACCTCGGCTCAAAAGACCAGTAATCTGACAAAACTCACAGGCAATGGCAACATAGATACCTCGCAAGTCCTGCTGTGCTACCTCATTGTGATGGCGGATGGGGGAGATGAACAAATGCTCGAGGTATATGCCAAGAGATGCCAGGATCTCAGCAGGATCACCTAAGGGATGAAGGTCATACCTGTTGACCTGCTAAAGCAAGGTGGCATTAAGGAAAGATGCTAAAGTCAGATTATTTTAAGTGACAACAGCAATTTCAAACTATGTGGGAGAAGGCAATAGTAAACTACTTGCATTTTACAAAGAAAACCATATAGATAGAGAAATCTACGTGGTCACTTACTCGATGGTACATAATCAATCAATCAATCAATCAATCGAACAAACAGCAGAGATGAATAATGATCCAAACTTCTGTACCTGTAATTGGGTAAGAAAGACCATTCCATGTTTATAGACAACAAAGCTGCATTGTTTAACCCCTCTCTTTCATCCATTTCATGACTGCAGAGCTGTAGTGGCACAGTGGTTAGAATGCAGTACTGCAGGCTACTTTTGCTGACTGCCGGCTGCCAGCAGTTCGGCAGTTCAGTTCTCACCGGCTCAAGGTTGACTCAGCCTTCCATCCTTCCGAGGTGGGTAAAATGAGGACCCAGATTGTTGCGGGCAATATGCTGACACTGTTAACCGCTTAGAGAGGGCTGTAAAGCACTGTGAAGCGGTATATAAGTCTAAGTGCTATTGCTATCCACCTATATAGGTTGTTTTTAATTGATATTCACTCACAGGTTTTTCTTAACTACATCCAGTAAGAGTGTTTTTTTTTCCATTTGAAGTTGATATTGAGATTTACACAAGAAGGCATTTTTTTTTCATTACCTCATGCATCCTCTTCTTGCCCTATGTGCTTACATATTATGAAGAACATGCATAGATGAAAATATATCTAACAGAATAGCTCAAGGACAAAAGAATGCTAATATTCTTGCTCAGTGCTAGGAAAGGTTAAGCTATCTTCCGATTTGCATCTTGCATTTTTAAGGAAAGGTTTGGTGGGGGAGATGGAGGTGTGAATGGAAATCCAGCTGAAACACACTGATGGTGGGCTTTGTATGCAAAGTCCCTGGTTCAGTACAGGAGCCGTGGTGGTTCAGTGGTTAGAATGCAGTACTGCATTCTGTTGACTGCCGGCTGCCAGCAGTTCAGCAATTCGATTCTGACCGGCTCAAGGTTGGCTCAGCCTTCCATCCTTCTGAGGTGAGTAAAATGAGGACCCAGATTGTTGGGGGCAATATGCTGACTCTGTGAACCGCTTAGAGGGCTGTAAAGAACTGTGAAGTGGTGTATAAGTCTAAGTGCTATTGCTGTTCCTTGTCTGCTGTTATCTCTTTATCTTGACTAATCTCTTGAGTAAATTAATTTCTATAGCAGTGATGGCGAACCTTTTCGGCACCGAGTGCCCAAACCGGAATGTGCGTGCGCGCATGTACATGCACCCGCCGGAGAGCTGGAAACCCGAAGACCATGTGGCCAGCGCGCATGCGCGTGCTGGTCACATGGTCTTCGGATTACCGCTGGTCTTCATGCATGCCGGGGCACCGGAAACCCGAAGACCAGGTGGCTGGTGTGCATGCGCACACCGGCTACCTGGTCTTTGGGTTTCCGGCGCTCGCATGCGCGCTGGCTAGCTGGTCTTCATGCACGCCGGAACGCCAGAACCCAAAGAGCAGGTGGCTGGCACATGGATGCGCACAGGCCAGTTGGTCTTTGGGTTTCCGGCGCTCTGGCACACGCGAAGACCAGGTGGCCGGCACGCATGTGTGTGCCGGAAACCTGGAGACCAGGTGGCTGGTGCGCACATGCACACCGGCCACCTGGTCTTCGGGTTTCCGGTACGCGAAGACCAGCTAGCCGGTGCGCATGCCAGAAACCAGAAGAGCAGCTGGTGACGGCGCGCGTGCCCACAGAGAGGGCTCTGCGTGCCACCTCTGGCGCGCGTGCCATAGGTTCGCCATCACGGCTATAGCAACTGCACTGTGAAGCGGTATATACTGCAAGTCTGAGTGCTATTGCTACTCCCTCTCTGTTCCTTCACAAGAACTACAGGTAATCCTTGATTGTAACCATTTGTTTAGTGACCGTTTGAAGTTATAACATTGAAAAGAGTGACTTTTCACACTTACGAATGTTGCAGAATCCCCATGGTCACAGGATTTAAAATTCAGATGCTTGGCAACTGGCATGTATTCATGATGGTTGCAGTGTCCTGGGCTCATGTGATCACCTTTTGACCAGGAAAGCCAATGGGAAAGCCAGACTCACTTAACAACAGTGTTACTAACAACTGCAGTGATTCACTTAACAACTGTGGCAAGAAAGGTAGTAAAATGGGGCAAAACTCACTTAACAACTGTCTTGCTTAGCAATGGAACTTTTTGGTTCAATTATGGTTGTAAATTGAGCACTACCTATATGTAGCAAAAAAAACCCCCAAACCTCCCACTAGAGTTGCTGCTATTCCAAAGTACTGGACTGGATCTGGCTTGTATCAGCTATACAACATACCCATGAGATCCATTTGTTTTTGCATAAGCATTTAAAAAAAAACACCAACAACTTGTCACTACTTTATATATAATATCATATTGGAAATGGGAATGAGGATCAAGTTTTTCCATTTTTATAGCAACTTCTTCATGCAATATTCTGGAGAACTCTACAATAAAAGTCTATTTTTGTGCCTGCATGGTTGGCCCTAATAAATGTACAATAACTGGATAGAAATACTGCAGGACTGGGTGGTCCAAATAGCCATAGCCACTAAGCCTATCTAGGTCTAGGAGCATGATGGCGAACCTATGGCACGCGTGTCACAGGTGGCACGCGGAGCCATATCTGAGGGCACGCGTGGCGTTGCCCTATGTCAGCTCCAGTGCGCATGTGCGCGCTGGCCAGCTGTTTTTCGGCCTTGGGGAAGGCCGTTTTCGCCCTCCGGAGGCTTCAGAGAAGCCTCATGAAGCCTCCGGAGGGTGAAAAACGGCCCAACGGGCAAACTGGAAGTCCATTTTTCCAAACTTCCGGTTTGCCCGTTGGGCCGTTTTTCGCACTCCGGAGGCTTCAGGAAAGCCTGAGGGTGAAAAACGGCCCAACGGGAGGGGGAGGGGCGCATGCGTGGGGATGCGCGCATGCAGTGTGGCGTGCATGGGGGATTGTGCCGGCACGCGTGCGCACTAGCGCGCACTCCCATTTTTGGCACTTAAGAAGAAAAAGGTTCGCCATCACATAATGGATGAAATGTTTAACAGGATACAGTATCAACATACATCACTGAACAAATTTTCCCCTTTGTGCATTTGCTCCAGTTAAACCCTTTTATTTTTTTATTTAGACCATACGCTGGGACCATGCCGTCATGTAGGATGTCTTTACTCCTGAATGGGGATGTATTTCCCCATTTGGAACTGATAGGCAATTTGGACTTTTTTTTCCTGGACTCACAGCACTTGCTTGAAAAGGTGATAGCTGGGAACTAAGGAGATTCATCTTGTGCACCAAAACCTCATTGTTGTTCCTGGACTGGGGCTACTCATGGTCATCTTACATGCAGACTTTTGCAAAGTGTTCTACATGGGGTTGCCCTTGAAGACCACTGAGAAGCTGCAGCTGGTTCAGAATGTAGCAGCATAGGCAGTAATGGGAATGCTATGATTTCATGAACCAGACTTATTGCTTATTAGCTTCTGGGTACAATTCAAGGTGCTGATTATCATCAATAAAGCCCTTCATGGCGTAAGGCCTGGCTAAAGGAGTTTCTGTCCTTCATGTAGAATTGTGTGCTCCAGGTTCCTCTGATGAAACAGTGTCATCAGATGGGACCCAGGAAATAGGTCTTCTCTGTTGCAGCACTTATGGCCCCTCCTTTGTCAAACAGTCCTTGAAAGCATGTTTTTTTCCCCTCCAGGCTCTGGGCTATGGTGGGCCTCTTATGGGAATAGACTAGCTTGTGTGTTCTATTGCATGTCAGCACTATTTCCTCTTTATATTATATTTGTACTATTTTTAGCATTGCATGTTGCTCAGAATCGCTATGGAGTCAGACAACCTTTAGTTTGATTAATAAATATAAAGTGCATCATAAATTTTTAGAACAAGTGCTGGCAACAGCAGAATAGCAATTATCCATTCTGCTATCAGGTAATAACAGTTAAGTATAATTGTTAAGAAACTGCCACACCCCTCACAGATCAGCCAAATCGTATACTCCTGTAGCTGCAGGACAAGACTGGTCTATCTGCAGTGCTCAGTCAATATCATTTCACTGAGGAGGAAAAAGCACAGGGCAAGCTGTCTCTTCATCAGCCAGTTATTCTTTCCTTTATTATGGTAAAGTAATGAACCTTCACTTTGTTTATGAAGCCAGCAGATTTTGGATTTCTAGCACCCTCTACTGGCTGCTAAAATTAGAGAGAAAGGTTTTAAAGTAGCACAGCAAAAGCCAGCAGCTCGAAATTAGAGAAAACCACCTTTCTGGCTATTCTCCCACCAAACAGCATCCCTACATAAGTTTTAAAATATATATACTGTACAGCATCAACAAGTGAAAATGACATGTGTATAATACGGGCACTGAACTTCAAGAAAATACAAGCACGAGAGGGGGAAATAAAGGTTCACCTCTGAATTTCCATATAGAAGCCATGTTGCCCATCCTGCAAAAACAGGTAAACCATTCTTGGAGCATTAATAATTTGCAAACAAAACCCCAAACAGAGGACAGTTTCTGGTAGTGATGCACAGAATTCAAAAGACAGGGTAATCCATTGAGATACACCATGGTTTTAACACATACTTGATTAAGCAACTATGGTTTGGTTCACAAAGTCTGAGTAAGATATGTGCTTTGGAACACCTGGGAATACAAACAAAGCTTTCCATTTTGAACTATTAAGCACCTGTATCTTTGTTCCATCCTTGGGACAACTGCTTTGGGAGTTTAGTGTGTGAACTTTCCAAAACTGTGTCCAAGAGTCCAAGCTGGAAAATTGAGGCTGCTTGAATGAAAGAGATACTTGGTATGTACTCCAGAGATTCTGAAGTGCTCTTCCACTGGCTTTGCACAGTTCTAATATGCATAACACTAAACTGTAAACCAAGATTTACAAGCTGTAACAGCTGGGTGTGTTAGTTCAAAAACAAGAGAAAATATGTGGCTTTGTAGAGTGTCTCATTCATGAGTGAAATTGATATTTCCTAGCTGCAAATCTTACTACAGGGTTTCAGGCAGAAATAGCTTGCATCAATTAGAGAAAACTGTTGGTACAAACAATTTTAAGGCATCATCAAGCCTTCAAATAGTTGTGTCCACTGTCTTTGCACTGGTTTGTTATTTTATTTTTAGAATGCAGTGCTGCTGCTGTAGTTATTTCAACGTTAAGTATTAGCAAATATTATAAAATATTTATGCAATTTCTCCAATGAAGTATTTATTGCTTTATGTACTCTTGTGGAAAGTATGATTTAACATGTAATAAAATCAAAATAAAATGAAACTGGGATGGGGTTGGGTCATAACTAAAAGAGGGACATTTCCACTATACGGTGGAATTATGCATGGTCACTATCTTACCGCAAGGAATCCTGCTTGCACTTTGAAAGGCCAAAGGAAGGGAAAAAAATACAGCTATACTCTTGAGACTCTTGAGGTAAAATTCTTAACTCACACATTCAAGGAAAGAGTGATGGTGGAAGTAACTTCTTTCTGCAACAGATCTTTCTACATATGTGTTTCCTGGTCTCATCCACTGTTGCTCAGCTAATTGCTACCTAAGCACAAAAGTCAGGTTGTGTAAACATGCCTTGGAACTCTAACTTCTCAAGGGAGAGATCTTAGTTTTCCACATGTTCTTTGTTTTCCCTGGTTCTCTATCATTGACCTCAATGGCAGTCACAAGAGATCATAATATAATTTTACTACACCAAGCAATGAGGCTTTCATCAGAAGGAGCAGTTAGCAGAAACACATTAGAGAAAATTAACTCTGTACTGCTTAACAGCTTTATCTTACCTCACACCCTTAACAGAACACTTTCTATTTGTTACAGACATGTTACTTATTAAGTTTTAGTGTTGATTAAAAAAAAGGTTTTAATATTGTCACAAAATATCAAGGGGACACTTTAACAGGGAAATTGCAAGAAATAAAAGCAAGAGCTATTATTATGCTGTCTCCATTTTGACCTCCCTGAAATAGGGCAATACTCCAGATTATTTTTCTTTGGACTGAAAGATGTGTTGGAGATATTAGATGTAAGAAAACAGTAGCAAAAATTTAGTTCCCATTACACAGAGAATGAATCTATTTTAACATTCCAGGAGATGTACAGTATTTTACTTGATGCGATAAAGGACTTTGCGTTGCATGCGATGCTGGATCTCACCACGACGCATCATAAGCTGCAGCACCCTGTAGATGGCGTGCTCAGGATATTTCTGAGAGGGAAAGAAAAGGGGGAAAAAGACATTTTGTGAAAACTAACATGCCTAAATGTAACAATGAAATGTGAAGGAGAATGATGGACAAATTATGGTGCTAAACTAGAGAATTAACATTGAATTTCTGTATTAAGCAAATAAAGACAGCTTCATTTTCACCTACATTTTGTATTAAGCACAGTAGATTTGTCTATTAGGGGATATTCTAGGTACATCTCGACTTCTACCCTTAATTGAGCCTGGAATTATGGTTGTAAGTTATGCTAGTCATTAAGTGATGACCCAATTTTAATTTTTTGTGGCAGTCGTTAAACAATTGTCTGCAGTGGGTGTTTTTTTTTTGCTGGAAAGTGAAAGCAAATGCTGGTTTCTAGCAAAAAACATAAATCATGGTCACGTGACTCTGGGATGCTGCAACCAGTCATAAATGTGGGCTTGTTTGCCAAGGATCCAAATGCAATCATTTGACTGCAGTGGGGAGAGGGTCCAGCTATCAGAAGTTTAAATCTGGGTCATAAATACCTTCTTTTGGCGGTGTGTGTGTGTGTGTGTGTGTGTGTGTGTGTGTGTGTGTGTGTGTGTGTGTCTGTCGTAACTTCAAATTGCCTCTAAGGAACCAGTTACAAGTCAAAGTCTAACTATCTTTCCCAACATAAAAGTACAACATCTTCTATGCAAAGGGAGACCTATTTCTCCCTCTATGGTATTAAATCAGCTGTTGAGAGGAAGTGAAAGTTCTGTGCACTCCACCTATAGCCCTGATCCCTTTGCATCCTCCTTCCAATTCTCACAATCCTTGGGTCAAAGGACAGGAACAGCTGTTCTAGAGCAGTGATGAATAAACATTACGGTGGGCTGAAGCACACTTCCTTCTACTAAAACTACTGTATTTTTTGCACTATAAGACGCATTCCCCCCCCCCCCCCCAAAAGTGGGTGGAAATGTCTGTGCGTCTTATAGAGCAAATATTGCGGTGGGGGGGAGGGGGTTGGTGTGGCGGTTATGGAACCCCTAGATATGGAACCCCTAGAATGTGTGCCATTGGTTGTCTGGCCAAGTTGCAAGATGTGCAGACCTAATTACCATTTTTTTCGCACTATAAGATGCACCGGACCATACGACGCACATTAGCTTTAGAGGAGGAAAACAAGAAAAAAAAAATCTGCCTCTGCCTCCCAGCATCCATCCGGTATTCATCTGGCTAGCGTCCTTGCAGCAAACAGCCTGGTCAGTTTCAGCATGTTATCGCAGCCCCAGCACGTGGCTCGTCAGGGCTCCGCCCCGTTGCGCCCACCACCGGTCAGCTGAGAGACAGCTGGATCCCGGCCTCCCGTAGCCCCGCCGATCAGTGGGCTGGCCGACTGGAAACGCTGCCATTGTTGCTGCCGGGAACGCTGGAGCCTTCGCTGCCGAGCAGGATCGGCCTCCCGGAATACCACCAATCAGCTGTTCCAGCGAAGGCTCCAGTGTTCCCCGGCGGCGGCAGGAGCTCAGCTCAGTTGACCGGTGGTGGGTGCAACGGAGCGGAGCCCTGACGAGCCACGTGCTGGGGCTGCGATAATGTGCTGAAGCTGAGCAGGCTGTTTGCTGCAAGGACGCTAGCCAGATGAATACTGGATGGACGCTGGGAGGCAGAGGCAGATTTTTTTTTTCTTGTTTTCCTCCTCTAAAGCTAATGTGCGTCTTATGATCCGGTGCGTCTGATAGTGTGAAACAAATGGTAATTAGGTCTGCAAGGTTGACTCGGCCTTCAATCCTTCCGAGGTGGGTAAAATGAGGACCCAGATTGTTGGGGGCAATATGCTGACTCTGTGAACCGCTTAGAGAGAGCTGTAAAGCACTATGAAGCGGTATATAAGTCTAACTGCTATTGCTATTGCACATCTTGCAACTTGGCCAGAGAACCAATGGCACACATTCTAGGGGTTCCGTATCTTCTTGATAAACTGCACATAAACCTCTTCATTTGTGTTACTTTCAAGGGACTGCAAGTACAGGGGATTTGCCAACAGGTGAGAGAGCACTTCCAACTGCCTCTCTCTCTCTCAGGTAACTTACTTGCTTCACAAAATCCTGGATGATGCTGTGTTCAGATACTTGGGAGCCAATGGCAAAGCGACGCTTGAGCTGCTTCTCAATACGAGACAGCATTTCTTGGTCTTCCTGAGTAGTGAAGCCTTCTACTCCTACAGAGAGGGCATATTGCAATTAACAATTTATAGAAATAAATTGTTCAAATATTTGATATCCGATCTAGTCAAAATTTACAACAGTACATTTTGTTATCAGCATGAGTTGTTCTGTTGGATTTCATCAGTTTAAATAAACCGGAATTTAATACAATTGAAGTGGAAGGTTCATACCATTTATTTTTTGTCTCCTAAGAGTTCCTTTATTAAATTCAATCAGATATAATTATATGTTTAGCATGTTAGTGTCTCTAAGCCATTTCATATATATTACTGCAGACTTTTTCCTTACAGCAATGCTTAAGGTAAAGAAAATATTGCAGATGGAGATGACAAGAAAAGAAATTAAATTTATTTATATCATTTACACACTGTCTCAATTGTATTCAGGCTCTTAGCAGCCAACAAAAATCACAGCAGAAGGAAGATTTGAGGCAAATACTTCGTATCTCATTCTTATACTCCTATACTCCAAAGTTGAATTCATCATCTTAATTTTTCAAAGTCCAGCCAGACTGAAAGCTGGAAAAAAAAATCAGCAATCTACCATTACCTTTGAAAGCCAGATTATCAACACATGTAATCTCTGGTCAATGAACTCTCTAGTACTGCACAAGCCACATGCATTTCCTTGGTGAAACTCACCTGAGAGGTTGCCTGACAAAGCAGCATCAAGTGTAGACACCTGGAAGAGCCGCAGGGCTTCTTCAATGTCTGCCTCAGTAGCAAAAGGTTGGAGCTTCATCTTACTGAGGGATTCTGCTATTCGCACAATGGCCTCCAGCTGCCTGTATGGGATGAATGAAAATGCTCCATTAAAATAATATAAAAGAAATGGAAGAAATAACTATGACTAAGAGACGTCTTTAAAAACATAAAACAAAACAGAGAAAGGGTGAAGCACTAAATCAATAGAAATATTAACCAGAAATTAAATTTGGACAAGGATCATTTCAGCATGTCTATTCAAATTCAAGATCTTTCTCTATTCTCTTTATTTTAGGAAATAATCCCAGCTTCCTGAATCAAGGCAAACACATCCTGTTTACTTTGGATTTTATATGCATTTCTACTAACGAGACATCAGTGCAATGCAGGTCTCAAAAAGTGCTGAAAAAGAAGAATTTTTGGGGAAAATATTACAATAAAATATTGATCATAATGTAAGTTCAAATTCTCACTGTATTCAAATTTCCAGTGGTAATATGTGTATCCAGACGTTGCAGGATGCATCTGATGGGGAGACCTCAAGTTCATAAAAGTTTATGCCTTTTAATAACATTTGTTAACTCTGAAAAGTTGCACCCAGACTTTCTGA
Source organism: Thermophis baileyi (assembly GCA_003457575.1). NCBI lineage: Eukaryota > Metazoa > Chordata > Lepidosauria > Squamata > Dipsadidae > Thermophis > Thermophis baileyi. Next base: position 1,446,947 of record QLTV01004237.1, on the reverse strand, counting down.
TTTATGTGCATCTAGGAGCGTGCATGAAATGGCAAAAATCTTTTGAACCTGGAACAAACTGTCCCATTTGATGGTTCTGCATTATCTACTGTGATTCCAGAATTCAGATGAAACAGGATAGAAATGAGTAGAACAAGGCTATTATATGTAACCTTCTCTCAGCAGATTTTAATGTGACCTATCCCCACTGGTCCATTCACCCCGATATTCCCAATGCAAAATTCTAATGTAGTATATAGCCCAGTGATGGCGAATCTATGGCACACGTGACACAGGTGGCACGCGGAGCCATATCAGCCGGCATGCAAGCTGTTGCCCTAGCTCAGCTCCAGAGCGCATGTGTGTGCCAGCCAGCTGATTTTCGGCTCATGCGGAGGCTCTGGGAGGACGTTTTTGGTCTCTGGGGGGGGGGCGTTTTCACCCTCCCCAGGCTCGAGGGAAGCCTCTGGAGCCTGGGGAGGGCGAAAAACGGGCCTACCAGGCCCACAGGAAGTTGGGAAACGGGCTGTTTCCAGCCTCCAGAGGGCCTCCGGGGGGACGGGGGAGGCCGTTTTCGCCCTCCCCAGGCATTGAATTATGGGTGTGGGCACCAATGTTCCCTCTAATTTTTTTTCAGTGTGTGCGGAAAAGTATAGTGTTTGAGCGGCACATTTTCATGCCTGAGCACTTGAATTTTTTTCACAGATGTCACCCAAGACAACAACAAAATCAGTGTTATTTGAAACTCAGTTATGTTTATTCAATGTACCCACTTAATTAAAAGTGTTATATATCAGTATCACTTATAATATTGCAAGTCTGTAATATTAAAATACTTGTATAGTGTTTATGGTAATGTACACTGTTAGTCACTGAAAGTCTGTCTCTTCGTAGTTTCTCACGTCTGAAACCTCGCTCGCAATCGGCGCTTGATGCTTGGAATGTTGCGCAAATATCCAGCAGATATTTGCGTTAGAGTTAGGGTTATAGGTGAAGGTTATTGAGTGTGAGATTTGCTCCTTGTTTACATATAATAGCTTGCCCTGCCAGTGTAGTTTTCTCCTTGGTAGTTAATTTGATTAGGAACTACTTAATATTGTCATCTGCTTGGTTGGTTGTCTGGTGTTAATCCTTGTTTATCTGGGTGTTGGTGTC